>OZ020507.1:128131258-128351258 GCA_963971375.1 Platycheirus rosarum
TCGTCAGCGTATGCTAGCAATTGCACAGACTTGAAAAAAATTGTCCCACTACAATTGACTTGCGAGTTTCTTATAATTTTTTCAAGTATTAAGTTGAAGAAATCGCACGACAGCGCATCACCTTGTCGGAATCCTTTTTTGACGTCAAAAGCTTCTGTGAGGTCAGTTCCAACCTTGACGGAGCAGCGAGAGTTCTCCATCGTCATCCTGCACAGTCGGACGAGTTTTGTGGGGATGCCAAAACCTGACATGGCTCTTTATATCTCGTTTCTATAAATGCTATCGTACGCGGCCTTGAAATCGATAAAGAGGTGGTGGGTATCGATTTGGAATTCTTGGGTAGTTTCCAGGATCTGCCGTTGCGTGAACATTTGATCGATTGTGGACTGTCCTGGTCTGAAACCACACTGATAGGGGCCAATCAGGTTCCTGACGAAAGGTTTCACGTGTTCACATAGTACGGCAGAGAGGATCTTGTAGGCGATATTCAAGAGACTTATTTCTCTATAGTTGGCACAGTTTAGAAGGTCTCCTTTCTTGTGGATCGGTCAAACGATGCTGAGGTTCCACCCATCAGGTAAACTCTCTTCTGACCAAACTTTAGAGATTAGTTGGTGTATGCACTCCGCCAGGTCATCTCCGGCCGCTTTAAAAAGTTCGGTGGGTAGTCCGTCGGGTCCAGCAGCTTTGTTGTTTTTTTAGTTTAGATATTGCTATCCTTACTTCATTTTGGTGAGGTGGACGGAAGTTTTGTCTGTCATCGTCCATGTTGAATGGTTCATTCTGCCTGACAGCAGGATTTTGGTCTTCTTCGCCATTTAACAGTCTGCAGAAATGGTCCATCCATGTACTCAGCACCGACTGTAACTACTACGAGGTTTCCATTCCTATCTACAGGCTTCTGTGCGGGTTTTTTTTCCTTGGCAAGTTTTTTTTACCTGTTGGTAGAACTTACGCACGTTGTTTCTGGAGTAGCATCTCTCAATATCTTCGATCGCGCGCTTCTCATGCTCTCTCTTTTTCTTTTGGAGAAGCCGGTGTTCTTCCCGTCTTTTTTGCTCGTAGAGCTCGTGAGGAGCTCGTCTTTCTTTTGCCGCTTTAAATGCCTCTTGTTTGGCAGCATGGGCCTGCCTGCATTCGTCATCGAACCAGAGGTTTCGTGGTGGTGGTCTGGTGAAAACTAGCACATCAGTTATGGCATCTCTGATGGCTTGTTGTCAGTGTTGCCACTGGTCTTCGGCACTTGATGCTGGCGGTACTGGATTTCTTGACAGGTTACGGGATATTCGATCGGCATAGATTCTGGCGGTTTCTTGCGATTGCAGCTTTCCGACGTCATACTTCCTCACAGTATTACTCCGTTGTTGTGGAGTTCGGGTTATTCGCATTCTTACCTTTGCTGCAACAAGGTAGTGATCCGAGTCAATGTTAGCTGCTTGGAAGGTGCGAACATCCAAGATACTGGAGGCGTGTCTTGCATCGATCGCATAGTGATCAATCTGATTGACGGTTCTTTGATCTGGGTGTCGCCAAGTCCCTTTGTGTATATCGAGATGAGGAAACCGTGTGCTTGCAATGGTGACGTTATGTGCCGCTGATAAGTCCGTTTTCAGATGTTGTGTCGTGTAGGCTATATTTTCCGACAGTCCTACCAAAGATTTCCTCTTTACATATTTTGGCGTTAAAATCGCCTAGCATTGCTCATACGTTTTGTCGAGGAGCTCATAGAAGTCATCCTTGGTGGCGTCATCTTTGTCCTCTGTGGGGGCATGAGTGCATATTAGGCTAATGTTAGCCTTGATACGGATTGTCACAAGTCGCTCACTTACGTGTCGAAAGCCCAAGACTTCTTGCCTAAGTCTACCGCTTATGACGAATCCGCACCCAAACAAACCCTGTGGTCTTCTTGCACAATCACCGTAGTACACGTCACAGTTTTTCATCCTCCTTTTGCCCGGCCCATCCCGTCGCACTTCCTGGATGGCAGTAATTCATGCTCTCTAGCAGTCTAAGGCCTCCGCTAGTTGTTTGGCTGCACGTGATCTGTTAAGAGTTCTAACATTCCGTCCTTTCCGAGGCTATTGGTCGCTTTGCAACTTTTTTTTTCCATGGCAGGGTTGCTAACCCCACGCACAACCCCCAACCTGGAGGCCAGGTCCTTTGTTGGATTCCTTGGACAAAAGAAACCGGAGAATCCTGAGTCAGTAACCAACTTCGGTGATACGAACGCTGCCGTTGGCCCATTAAGGGTTCGTCCGCCACCATCTCTACTTCAATGCCCTGACTTGCATTGAATGGTCCCAATGACCTGATCTCCAAATACGTCGAAGTAGCTCATTAGGGCGTGTGCTTCGTTGACTGTTGACCACCGTTGGTCCAGTTGGTTTGGCTCATCCGCCGTACGTCCTCTTTCTAAGGGGCTCGTGCCAGACTTCTGCGAATCGATCAGATCAGTCATTAAAGCGGAGCATTATAGTGTTGTTTTTTTTTCTGTGTTCAAAACTCGCGCTTATAAGTTTAGCAGGAATGTCCGGATGGACAGACTAGTACCCGGTGGTTACCGCGGGGAGGTAAAATAAGCACAATTGATGTGTACGAGATAGTTGCAGCAACTGTGCATCACCCGTTTGATGCCGTTCAGTGCCTACCCTATTCATACAGCATCCAACAGCTCTATATAACTCGTCTCTATAAATACTGTCGTACGCGGCTTTGAAATCGATTGAAAGGTTGTGGGTATCGATTTGAAGTTCTTGTTTTTTTTCAAGACCTGCCGACCTGCGTATTTTCATTATATATTTGAATTTGTTCGTTTCTTCTTTCCGCTCTACTATTTCGCATGTTTGGTGTCTTATTCGATCGATGGCCCAAATGGGCCGCTTTTGCGTCTTCCTGGCATTATTCACTGTAATACGTAGATCAAAATTGATGTACCTATTCATGAATAACGGTATGCAGACATTTTTTTTCTTTAATATTTTACCAACTTCTTACAGTCACAAAACACTTACAACTTTTTGTCAATTAATAACAATTTTTTCAGGCACTGCGTTATGATACAAAACAAATTCAAAATAAAATATCAAATCGACGCGACAACTTTTGTCAATCAACATTATAAATAATTTCGTTCTGTTTTAAAACGAACTACAGTAAAATTCATTTTATATTGTTCATACAAAAATTCTAAAATCGCGATAAAAATATGGTTGTTAGGGGTAAGAGCGGGAAAATTATTATGTTTGTAGTCAAATTTATATAAAACACAAAACAAAAATTTCGTCGAAAAATTAGGAAAACAATGTCTGCATTTATGGACACCATCTCATCAGTGCAGTGGTTTGAAATATACTTTACGACCTATTCTCTTGCCTACCAAATATTTCATAAAAACCGGTCAAGCCGTTTTGGAGGAGTACGACCACAAACACTGACACGAGATTTTTATATATTAAAAGAAGATAGTAATATGTAATATTAAGTATTGTTTAATATAAATTTCTTTTATAGATAAAACAGGCGGCTGTTACATTCTGGAAAAAAATTAAGGCTGCAGATTCATTCAAGCCAACATCGAAGGTCCGGTGTAATGTCACATTGATTAAACCTGCCGAAAATTATGCTAAGCTCGAAGAAGACTACGGATTGTCTGAGGTAAATATTAAGCAAAGTATTAGCTATGGATACAGTGTTTTTTTCTTCTAGGTATGTGAAAATGCAGTAGATGTTTTGACAGTTGAAGGAAATCATCGCTCATTTTTGGTAGAAGAAAAATCTCTTGAAACAATAGAACGTATAATTAATAATATTTTTTTGTAGTTTAATATATTATGTATAATTTGTTGCATACATAAAAAATTATTAATTCTGTAGTTTCAAGCTTAATTGTTTGTATGTAAACAAACTTGCTAAATTGTGTATTAGTACACTTGAAATATTTGCATTTGGAAGATATTTACAGTACACTGCTTTAATTTTTAATAAAACCATGATTTTTTTATTATCAACATTCTGTGCCAAAATATTTTTTTGTTGACTTAAATAAATTTCTTTGCATAAATTAATTACATATATTTGTTTCTTTTTTGTTTCTTTATTTGATTATTAAACAAACTGATATAAATTCTGCCTCTTGTAAACGAATGACAAATTGGTCATAAAATATATGGCTTAAATACCGACATCACCTATAACATAATCACCTACACTCGTCATCGTTTCAAATGATTGAGAATGGTATGAGAATTGTGTGTAAATTTGAGTGGCGTTTAATCAATCAAATCAAACGTCGCCAGGGAATGGCTTCTATTTTTACTACCCTAAGTTTTGGGATGGGGTTTTCCCTTTCCACGGTAATTGTTGTTTGCATTTCTTTATGTTGTTCCTACAATCGTAGGTATAATTTGATTTTGTTTGTTTAAGTATACAATAATGTGGAAATTAAAAGGATTGATATGCCAAAAAAATGCCAATAGTATTGTAATTGTTCCAGGTTCAGCTACGTGATAAGCATATTCTCAGAACAGGCTTTGCTGGTTCATCCTCCAGCCTATGAATTTGGTGGTAATAAATTGTTGTTCTTCATAAAAAAAACTTCTATTGTAGCAGTATTTGCGACAGCAACCTAGTTGCTAATGTTGCAAACGCATAAAAACACATTAATTCTAATAAAATATACTTGGTTAGTGTCAACTTCATTCACCTCTTCTCCCTCATTATATATGAATCCATACAAATTGTTGGCTTATAAATAGAGCGGGGAAAAAGGAAGAAAATCGAATAAACAACAACAAAACTTGTGTGAACTAATAAAAGTGCTAGTCGGTTCAATGTAATTTGATAAACCAGCAAAACCTGTTCTGAGAACATCTTCTCATGTGGCTGCGATGGTACGATGTGAAGTATGTCGTCTTTCGCAAAACGCTGGATCGCTTGTTTAAGTTTCAAACCCAGCTCGAGACTAAAAAGGTTTTTCGAATTAATTGAACATAAAAAGCGATTAACAACCACTAAAGGAGTCTGATGATCGGGTTGGCCCCCGTGAAATAGATATAACTGCAACCAATGAACTTGGTGGTAGTACACATAAGTACTGGATGTGACGACAGCTTCATTAAAAATTTGAAAAAAAAAACTCCTTTCCCCGGCCAATTTTAAGAACGCAGACAATTATATATATATATAAATATATCTGACGACTTTGTATTGGGGTCAAAAGCCTAAAGACTTTGATACTTGACAGGAACCGTTTGAGTTCTATTTCTGGAAAGACATTGGAAAATCAACCCCTGTTGCGAATAGCCAACGTGAGTTTTTAAGCTTTGAAGATTAACATTCTTTTTCTAGCACTAAACCAAAAGGTTATGCATACTCTCCTAAGAATATATTTATTTTGTTTTCAAAATTCATTCCAATAAGTTTTAGGGTATTCACCGTATCGGTCGAACCGGCACAGCTGGTCGTCCAGGACGAGCCATTACATTTTTCACCCAAAATGATACAACTAACCTGAGTGCAAAAAATATCTTCCAAGTTGCTTTATTTATTTTGTTTCCTTTAAAGCATCGCGCAAATAATCGAAAACTATGGTGAAAGCTGAAAAAAAATCTGAAAAGAAACAACTCGCATATAGCTCGTAAACTTGAAAAATCCCAAAATTTATTTTGGCAGCAGCAGATAGGTGGGGAAGAGACCTTTCTGCAGAACCAACACCCGACCCGCCCAAACGCTTATTACGCCCTCAGGAGCCGAAAAACCGATTTTGTTTAAAAAATCAATGCTCTAACTTCAAACGCTTATAGCTCGTAAACTTGACAAATCCCAAAATTTATTTACAAATAAAAAAGTTTACAACAAAAAGAAGAGTAAAATCTTAAAAGACATTCTCAATGAAGTAGATTCACCCAAGAAACAAAAACCTAGTAATAAGAAGATGAATAAAGCAAAGAAATAATTTTGTATATAATTGGAAATGTATAAATGTATGTAGGATCTTTTGACGCTAAGGACAATGTAAAAGTCTCGTTCTTTTTTTTACAATTTTGTGTTTTTATTACTTAATTAAATTTAAACATTTTTACTTTTGAATTACAACTTGAATTTTACTTAATTAATTCGCAGACCGCCACGCCACCACGCGATGTTACTTCTTTGACTTCTCGAAAAAGACTCCTCAATCTTTTTTGCCAGTCCACCCATTATGCCTCATTCGCTTTTTTCCTTTAAATTAAGTCCCAGAGATACATCCGTGACATGAGTCGGTACCAACCCCATGCCTTTGTCACCAAGCTTATTATCCAGCCGACTCCTCACATTCCTATTATGAAACCAATCCATGCAACGTCGGCGGTGTATCTCTATGTAGGAGTCACGTCGGCGGTCTGCAAAGTATTACATTATACTATTTATACTTAAAAATTATTCAAAATAAACTTATCTATAATGCAGGGTTTTGGGTTCCTACATTCGGCCATCCTTAAAAATCCACTGTCCTCAGGCGAAGTCTTCTAAGTTTTCTTCTGCGTCGCTTTCTTCATCTTCGTTGTTCGTTCTCAACTACGGTTTCATGTAGTCGGCTGCTGTACTGGTGACGTTTGGTCCTTCATGCTGCCCCACTTTCTTGACTTCATTGCGCTCGTTGCGTTTCACATTCGTCACTTCATAGGGCCCCTAGTATTCAGTATGTAGTTTTAATCCAGTTCCAAATTGCGTTCGTTTGATAGCCACCAGTTCGCCTACTTGATACTCATTTGCCGCTTTACGTTTTCGATTATAAGTCCTTTGATTCTCCATGTGGACCTTTGATATTTCTTCTCTTGCCTTCTTTCTCGTCTCGGCTCTGGTAGTCTCAAACTCGTCCAACATTGCCTCTTCTAATAGAATTTTCATCTCTATATCCTCTGCCGTCCGCATGAGAGTTCCAAACATGAGCTGGAAGGGACTTATTTTCGTGCTCCTAGATATTGTTGAGTTTATCGCCGTTTGTACTTGACCTACGTGCTGGTACCATCTGGTGGGTTCCTTTAAAGTTATTTTGGAAAGCAGTCCAATTATGACCCTATTTATTCTCTCCACTTGGTCGTTGCCCCTCGGTACTCCAGTGGTTGTTAGTATGTGATGAATATTCATTGGATCGCAATACTCCTTAAACGCATTCGCTGTGAATGCTGTGCCTCTATCCGAAATCAATCTTGCAGGGTTCCCAAAACTTACACTTTGCGCTTCCAGCTTCTTTATCGCCACCTCACATTTTGTCTTTCCTGGGTATATCCAGGTAAACTTGGTAAACGCGTTGACCACTACAAATAAATAATTGTAACATTTATTAGTTGAGGGTAATGGACCTATATTATCGATGTGTAACGTGTGAAGCGGTAGGTCACTTCCTCAATTGGGTGTAATAATCCTTCCAACCGACCGTTCTTCCTTCCTACCAGTATGCATGGTACACAGTTTGCAATGACGTTTTCGACACATTTCTTAAGCTTCGTTATATGATAGTCTTGTTTCGCTATAGCTTCCACTTTCCGAGCACTCTGGTGTCCTTGGGCGTGAATACTCTGAATGATTTCCTTCTGCATCGTTTTTGGTACCATTAGCAAGTGTGCACCCTCCTCGAACTTATATAGCAAACAACTTCTAACCTCATATTTCTTGTAGGTTCCCTTAGCTGCAATGACATTAAAAATTAATTGGCAATATTCATTTTCACTTTGTACATCCTTGATTCTATGTATCAGTCCATCCTCGATCCTCATCATCACCGGATACCTGCTCAAAGCATCCACATGCCCCATTGCCTTTCCTGCTCGATGTATAACCTTCATTGAATGCTCCTGCAGCATAATCGCCCATCTGGCTACTCACGGGCATAGGTCCTTCTTCTTCATCGTCGCCTCAAATGCCTTACAATCAGTTACTATTATGAATTCCAGCCCTAGAAGATATATCCTCAACTTTGCAAGGCATTTCATGATTGCAAGGACTTCTAGTTCGTAGCTGGTGAACTTTCTTTCCGGCTTGCTCGTTTTGAAACTCAGAAAAATGTTGGGTGAAGGTTACCGTCATCGTGTTTTTGTAGCAGCACACCTCCGTATCCCTCTATACTTGCATCCGTATGGAGTTCTGTAGGCAAACTCGGATTGAAAAGCTTCAGTACTGGCTCACTGCAAGGACAAGACCTTAATAAATTAAATGCAGTAATTTCTTTTTCATCAAATCTGGCTTAGCTATCTTAGAATAATTTAAAATAAATTTCCTGAAGAACCCAGTTAACCCCAAAAAACTCTGTTCTTGCTTCACGTTATTTGGTGCGGGGAATTTTTGCATTGCCTTGATTTTTTCCTCCGACGGCTTAATACTTCCGTTACCTACCACATGATCAGGAACTCAACTGCGTGAGATAGGAAGTTACATTTCTCCCATTTGATTTTTAATCCATACTCCTCTGCAACTTTAAACACCACCTTCAACTTCTCTAATGCTTCGTCTTCGGTTTTAGCGAAAATGATAATGTCGTCCACGTAAATCAGTAGATATTTCTGCAACACCAATCCATGGAAGATCTGGTTGATGAATCTCTGGAAAGTTGCCGGTGAATTACATAATCCAAATGGTACCTTTAAAAACTCGTGTTGTCCGTCCGGTGTTACGAATGCTGTGTATCTTCTGCTTTTCTCTGCAACGTCCACATGGAAAAATCCGTCTTTTAGATTCAATGTAATGAACACCCTCGCATCGTGTAGTGGTTCGAATACTTCTTCCATGAACGTCATCGGAAATCTATCTTTTATAATTTTTTTATTTAATTCCCGATAGTCGAAACATAGCCTGTGTCCTCCGTCCTACTTCTTCACCAAAACTATAGGGCTAGCATATTCTTATTTACTAGGTACAATCACTCCTTCGTCCAACCACTCTTTTACCTGTTTGTTAACTGCTTCTTTTTCAGGGATTGCCAGTCTCCGTGCTCTACGAAAAACTGGGACATCGTCCGTCAGCACGATGTTCACTTGTATGCACGACTTGTTAAGTCTCTTCGGTGCGTATGAATTAACGATGTCATTCACAGTTTTTCTGTACTCTTCGTTTCCTATCTTTAGCTTTGGCTTCTTGTCATTTTCTTGGAACCATTCTATCTGAAAAATATCGTTTTCTACCAATTGGTATTCCTTTTTTGTGCTTTCTTTTGAAGCACCTACGTTCGTAACGATTTTTATTTTACTATGGTTGATAATCATTTCCACGTTTCTTAAAGTCTCTTCCCCGAAGAATCTCATCTGGAATCCATCTATCGGGTACTACCTGTGATCGAATCCAATGTTTTCACCATCAATATCCATCTCTACTAAACACGACTCAAGAGCTCCATGAATTGTTCTCCTGTCTTCTCCTGGAGCGATTTATGAATAATGGGAACATCGCTTCCATTGTCAACGAAAGCGTAATAGGGCTTACCTTTTATTCTTACTAGAATGTGGTTTCCGTCCGACTCGATACGATTATTGTGACTTATACCTCTAGATGTTGAAGGAGACTCATTCTTCGCAGGACAATTTGACGAAGCATGGACAGGTTACTGCCAAATGTGATAGTGAACCGCAATTGTGACATCGTCTTGCTGGTCCGAATGCGTTTGCAGGCACTGTTCTTACCGGGGGTGAAGGTCTGATATTATTTCTCTTTACACTCTGTGTCGGCATACACTTTTTCATCTTTTTATAGCATTCCAGCTTTTTCTTCAGCTGCTCTAAACTCGTTGCTTCGTATTATAAAATGGTCTTGTTGTAAACCGAGTCTGGAATTCCGTTTCGTGTGTACTCTACCAACGATGCTTCGTCGACGGCCCCTTCATTTGCGATTTGCTGCATTGAATATACGTATTTTAACAAGCTTTCTGTATTTTTTTTCTTACGTGCTTCTAGGGCACGGTGTATGTCTATTCCCGTCCTAGTGGTTTTGAATTCTGCTTCCAACGTACTTTTCAATATCGCATAGCTGGATACTCCAGATTTTGCCTCGATCGCGAGTCCTGCAGCTCCTTTTAGCAGCCTCTTTACATACAGAAATTTTTGAATGTCGTTCCATTTCCTCAAAATCTTTAATCCATATTTCCCATTTTTTTCCTGATTCCCCTGAGAAATGGTCAAGCGAATCTTCTACGTCCCAAAACACGAAAGTATTTTCATTCGACATATTTGTGTCTTCCTCTTGGTTTTCGTCGTTCTGAGGTGCGCTTTCGTTTATTTCCTTCTTGTCTTCCGATTCTTCCCCGTCCGCTTTACTCTTTTGCTCTTCGTCTTCAATTTCCCCTACAGTGATAACTTCTTCCAATGTTATGTTTTTATATTCACGGCGTATCCTATATACTAAATCTGCCTTTATGTTGTATCGGTAGGATAATTTTTTCTTTTTGAGGAAATTTTGAAGCACCCGTGTGGTCAGATTTAATAACTCGTCCATGAAAATCACTCGAAAATACGTTTATGTAAATCAACTTAACCCCCGTCTTAACTATTTCGACTTAACTCACGACGTAACTATTTCAACGTGGCAAACGACATAACTTTTCAACTTTACACACGACATGTAACTATTACAACTTGGCAAACGACATAGCTTTATTCAACTTAACAAACGACGTAATTCTTACAACTTGGCAGTACACAAACATCACAAAAAAAATCGACTTTAAATCCTTAGATCTTTAAACCTTTTTAGAATAAAATCGCGGATAATTCCGGTTGAAACCCCATATAGGATCTTTAGACGCTAAGGACAATGCAAAAGTCTCGTTCCTTTTTTTTACAATTTTGTGTTTTTATTACTTAATTAATTTTAAACATTTTTACTTTTGAATTACAACTTGAATTTTACTTAATTACTTCGCAGACCACCACGCCACAACGCGATGTTACTTCTTTGACTTCTCGAAAACGACTCCTCTATCTTTTTTGCCAGTCCAGCCATTATGCCAGTATTTAACGACATACAAACTAGGTCACAATTCGTGTGTAATATAGTTCGTATGTCGAATAATTGTTAGTTAACTGCACTCAAATTGGAATGCAATCCGATCTGAGTGAAGTTGCATCGTTGCTTTACTATATGATCTTCCTATGACTGGACTGGAATGCGCTGCGTCACGTCGGTGGTGTATCTCTATGTAGGCGTCACGTCTGCGGTCTCCAAAGTATTACATTATACTATTTATACTAAAAAAATGATTCAAAATAAACTTATCTATAATGCAGGGTTTTGGATTCCTACATGTTTATGTTTTATTTTTATTTTTAATACATGACACTTAAGAATAACACACACAGTCTAAAAAAAAAAACATTGACTTAGAAAAACTACAAAACATGTTTCAAAGGCACTCGTTCAGTTAACATTACATTTTTGGGGTTAAAATCGTTATTTTGTGTGATGATTTGTAAACCTAATGGTCATTGGTAGAAAATATGTTAAGCTCTGTACCTTATTTTAACCTTATTGTGAACTTTAGTGAATTGTTAGTAAGGCCAATTAATTCTAATAGAACTTTAAGAACTTTCGAATTCCAAGTCAATTAACTACCAGTTGGAGGGGGATCGTAATCTTAGTAATTTCTCCATAAAGCTATGCGTTTCGATTCAAAAAATTCACGAGAAAAATTAGTATCTTTGGAATAGTTTAACCAGGTATTCGCAAAATGTTCATCAATTTCGAATAAATCGGTAATCCATTTTCATTAAAAATTATTACTTTTTTGGAGGCATGTACATAGTTACCTATTTTCAAAGGGTAGATATGTGTGTGGGTACAAGCACTCACAAATCACCCCTGTCTATCAACTCCCACTCTCACCTCCACATGGTGAAAATCGGGTGCATATTACCTCAACTGGAGATTGGGTTCTAACTCCTTTGGAAGGTTTTTGGTGGCAGCAAGCGAGGAGGGGAGGAGTGGTACTACTAAGACACTACTTGAATCCAGGCGGCAGCGGAAGAATTCTCTAGATTGAATCAACGGCGGCGTCTACAGTTCCAGTCAAGCTGAGCTACTTAGTGAACACCTTATATGGGCTACTACGACCTTTTCGGAGCTCAGGCCTATAACGAGCTGTTTATCCGGCTCGTCGTCCTTGGAGTCACAATAAGGACCTGGTCCTTGAAGTTGTGGGTTGTGCCGTCGGCGTTACTTCCCGGCCATGTCAACTAGTCATGTCATGGCCAAACAACTAGTTGCGAAGCAACCACAAGCCTCGCCTACGGAAGGATTCACTGATGACGAACCCTGCAAACGAAATAAGGACAACGAATTTCGGAAAGATAGCGGAGGCCCTTGACTGCTGTAAGGCAGACATAACGGCCATTCAAGAAATGCGATGGGACGAGCCGGGCAAAAGAAAAACGAAAAACTACGATATTTACTATGGCAACTGCTATACACAACAAAAACAGCGCTTATTTGGATGTGGATTCGTCGTTGGAGGCAGGCTCCAGCAAGAGGATTTGAGCTACAAATGTGTCAACGAGCGTCTCATGAGAATCCGCATCAAGGCTTAATTTGCCAATATAAGCCTTATATGCGCTCATGCCCAACAGAGGAAAAAGATGATGACAACAAAGAAATGTTTTTTGAGCTCCTGGACAAAATATGAGCAGTACCCTATCTAAGACATTAAAATTGTCATAGGCGACTTATATGCCAAGCTAGGAGAGAAGATGCCTGGTAGTACAATCGGAAAACACAGCTTGCACGACACCACTTCCGATAACGGTTTCAGGCTAATTGACATTGCTGCTGGCAAGCTAATTAACCCTTAAACACCGTCTACAGACGGTCATCCAATTAGATTCAAATGTACAAAAATTCGCGCTCAATCAGAAAATCCGTTTTTTCGTCTTTGAACTTATCTTTCTTACGGTGCTATTTTAAATGCACTGAGTTTAATAGATTATCAAGTACGACTATTTTCGTCAAGATTTTTGTGAAATCAATTTATAATTAAATTTTTTTTTACTTTCATAAAGCTCAATCATTTCAGATTTTTGTTGGTAAGTAGTTTGAATATATTGTTTGATAATATGTTGCTGGTTTGATTTTTGAAAAAAAATGTGTTGTTTTTTGAGTGCTGTACGAAGACCGTCTGTAGGCGGTTAGTGTTAAAGTGGCTTAGTTTTGTGTTGTTTTGCCGGGTTATTGGTCATTTGTGTACCGAAATTAAATGTGTCGGTTCTTAGGAAAGGTGGCTTATGATTTTTTTTGTTTTCACGAAGAAGCGGAAGAAATCCGAACTGGAATAGGCAGCAAAAAAACAATTTATCTGCCATGAGTGATTAAGATATTGAAGTTCTGTGGATTCAATTGATAATGATGATGACTTTGAAGATGTTGATGATATCATTGCCGATTGCTTGCAACAAATGGACTCTTCAGCATTTGTAAATGCAATTGATTTGTCGTTGGATGTTAACTTCAGTTTGAACACAATAGCTCGAAATGAGGAGGTGGAAGCAACGCTTCAGGATACAATAGCTATTGCAGCCACAGCAGTGACGACGCCGTTAAAGCCAAAGAAACGACTTTGATCCCCATTACCATGTATGGAAGACTCGGGACCACAAGTATTTCCATCAGCTGGTGGCTTCACTGCACGTCATTTGGCGAATATCAGTATATATTCGACCTTATTTAAATTTTTCTTGTGGTGTAAAATGAGCATGCAGTTGCATGTGAGTGATGTTGCATTCAGAAGTAAAACTGATTTGAAATCACTGCAAACACCATTGGAATTTTTCTCTTATTTTTTTACACAATTCAAAGTTGATAAGCACGGAATTCGCCGGTATATAGGGGTTTCGATTTTTGTGTCGAATTGTGCGTTACCCAAACATTGAGGCACACTGGAGCGAATGCGGATTTCGACACATACCAGATGCATGTCAAAAAACAAATTTGAGCAGATACAGAAATATTTATCGTTCAACGATGAATCAAAACGAGTCAAGAAAGTTCATGTCGGTTATGACCCCATTTTTCAAATAAGAAAAGTTTCGACATATTTGGTTGAGCGCTTTGATTCAGTTCCGAAAAATGCTCGTTTATGTATCGACGAACTAATGTGTTCAACCAAAATGGCTCATCACTTACGTGAATATTTGCCAGACAAACCGCATCCATTAGGCGTAAAGGTTTTTGTGTGACAGCAATGGCTACTCGTACAGATTTGACATATACACTGGAGCCAAAAACGATGACGTCATTTTGCTCGATACCCCAAACATTGGAGCAACAGGAAATGTTGTTATAAGGTTGTCGCAAACAGTGCCAAATTTTGTAAACCATATTTTGTATTTTGACAATTTTTATACATCGCTACCACTTATGGTATATCTGAAAGCATCATATATGATGACGTCGATTGTCCGCAAATTTTCCGCCAGTACAATGCGCATATGGGTGGTGTTGACCGAATGGACTCTTATATGGGTCGCAGTGGACTCCAAATAAAAACGCAAGATATGGCCACCAGAATTTTTTACCATTTACTAGACATGGCTATAACAAACGGCTTTATCTTGTATAGGAGACTCAATGCAGACAAAAATTGAACTGCTGATGAGAAGATAATGCAACTTACACTTGTGCTTTTCCAAACGAAAAAACTTTTTCACCAATTATCATGTAGCTCAATAACTCATTATCATTCATTATTTACTTGTTTAGGGCAATATTTTGAATAATTACTTTGAATAAAAAAAAATCTTTGTTGAATTATAATACTACTGGCAGTTTATTGTTTTCACCTAACCCACTAATCCCGTCTACAGACGGACTTTCATTTTTCCCACCAGGTGCGTCCAGGTAATTCTTTTTGTAAAACGGACTTCAATTTCGTGTTTTTAAGCCTAAAATTTTGATAGAACCAAAATGTTCGTACCAAAACACTTCATATTTGGATTTCAGTGGTTAAAGGGTTAAGAAGCATACAAGGGGGCGCTGCAGAGAACGACCAGAACTGCCCGAGCGCTCTACGAGTAGAAGAGGAAAGTTGAACACCGGCAACTCAGAAAGAAGAAATAGATCATGAAAAGCGCGTGATCGAGGAAATGGAGAGCTGTTATTTTAAGAATTAAGTTCGAAAATTTTACCTAAAGGTGAAAAGGAACTGTCAAAGCTACAGAGCTCGAACTGAAGCTTGCAAAGAGTTACGCAGATACTAACCGGGCAAAGGATCACAAAGAACGAAAATCTAATAGCGGATATATCTTCGGAAGAACAGTAAGCTGGAGTTGTTGAAAGCAAAATTGCGTAGCTCTTTCACTCTTTCGCAGCCTATTTCTCTGCCAGCTATACGCTGCCTTACAGCAACGTTGCCCCTCCTGTACTTGAGAATGTAAACCGTCAGCTTAAGGAATATCTTGAAGATCAAAACCATTTCCATGGCCGTCAGTACGGTTTCCGCTGCAACCGTTCCCCTAGCGATCTGATGGCATATCTCACCGAACAGTGGAACAAATCTTTACATCGTTTGCTGAAAGTAAGATTATTGCTCTTGATATCTCCAAGGCAATTGATAGAGTTTGGCATGAAGCTCTCTTATCGAAAATGCGTGCCTTTGTGATTGATGATACTCTTGTTCGTTGGATTATGAGCTATCTTCTGGACTGTTCAATACAAGTTGTATTGGACGCATTCAAGTCTGATTCCCACAAAATAAATGCTGGTGTGCCCCAGAGCTCCATTCTTTTCTCATTCCTCATTTATACTGTTATGCAGTAGAAGCTTTTTGAATGAAGAACTAAAACTTATGTGTACTTCCACCAATTTCATAGGTTGGAGTAATAGCTATTTCACGGGGGCCAACCCGATCATCAGACTCTTTAGTGCTGCTATATCGCTTTTATTTTCAATTAGTTCGAAAAACCTTTTTGATCCCGAGGTGGGTTTGAACCTTGAACAAGCGATCTAGCGTTTGCAAAAGCCGACGTACTACACATCGCACTATCGCAGCCAAATGATAAGCAAGAGAATCATTTGGCAGTTTTCTTACCAACTTAAGAAATGCAGGTAAAGGCTGTGAATTTATAGAGAAGGATAAATTATTATAAGATTATATCATCAAGGGACTGACCGATGAAGTCTTTAAGAATAAACTAATGGAAACAGCAAATGCGGGCTTAATAACAGCCATCAATGAATGCAGAAATCCAGAAGTTTTGTTTTAGATACTTCTTCACAAAGAGCAGTCAATTTGTGGGAAATAAATAAATTTAAGTATTCAAATAAGTATCAACATAAGAATTATATTAATGTGCCTAATAATAATTTTGTTTATAAACTTCTAAACTTCTTTTTGTAAGAATTCGTTTAATTTGTCACAAAACAAAGTGAACTGCGATCGGTGTCTTTCAGTTCCTCTAAAAAACAAAGTACCCAGCACATGGGAGGCTTTGTAAACAATATAAGCAGCTAGGTCATTTCTATTTGGCATGCAGAAAAATTAAGTTCTTAAATAATGTAAAAACTAATGAGATAGTTACAGTCGAACCAAATTTACAAAGAGATGAAAGTGATGACGTAAGTGATATTTGTGAAGCTTTATTTTTTGACAACATTGAATCTTGCTTTTATTCACAAATTAAATCGTTATTATAGCCGAGTTAGTGGTCAAATTAATTGGTTGAAAGTTATTATTACACCTTATTGACCGCAAAAATTTTAATAAAAAGAAATAAAAAACTTTTGTTTAACATTTTTTTAACAGTTGTATTTATTTAAATAGTATGCATTTCGGTTCTCAGCTGTTGAACCATCATCAGCGAGCGACAGTTAAACAACTACAAAAACAATTAATTGTTTAAGTGTCGCTCGGTAGTTATGGTTCCGCAGCTGAGAACCGAAATACATAGGATTTAAATAAAAAGAACTGTTAAACAAATTTTAAATAAAAGTTTTGTATTTCTTTTTATTACAATTTTTGCGGTCTATAAGGTCTAATAATAACTTTCAACCAATTGAATCTTAAATTGGTGAAAAAGTTAAAACGCCGTGGTTTGAAAATTTTAAAGTTAATGAAAGTATAACATCGTTTAAAATTGACATGGGATCAGAGGCAAATATCCTACCTTAAAATCTCTAACAAAATCTCACCAGCAAATTTAGTGCTTGTTACTTACGGTTGTAATTTATTGAAGCCAGTTGGGAAGTGTAGACTGCTATGCTCGTTTATAAATATTTCACAAATGCTATGTTTTCATCGTAGAAACTAATTACACACCAATCTTGGGTTTACCAACTTGTGATTTTGGCTTAGTAAGAAAAAATAGTTCCAGTGAAACGGAAAAAGAAAAACTTTTATGGGAAAATCTTGATATTTTTGATGGTCTGGGATGTTTTCCTAAATTATGTGATTTGAAAATAATAACGGGATTCGAGCCAACTTTTTTGGCTGCAAAAAGAGTTCCACTAACAGTTCAGGAGAGAATAATGGTGACATTAGCAAATTTGAAAAGACCCTGGTAATAGAAAAAGTTTCTCAACCTAAAAGCTGGGTTAGTAAATTGATTGTTGTAAAGAAAAATAGTGGAGATTTGTTGAAGTTTCAAACGTACTTTATTGACCAAACCTTATAATATTTGAACGCATCCATTTTTCTTTTTTTTACCACTATAAAATGAATCCTATTCACTCCCTGTCTTTT
Source organism: Platycheirus rosarum (assembly GCA_963971375.1). NCBI lineage: Eukaryota > Metazoa > Arthropoda > Insecta > Diptera > Syrphidae > Platycheirus > Platycheirus rosarum. Next base: position 128,148,948 of record OZ020507.1, read on the forward strand.
TCTAATAATTTAATTTTTCAACGTTCATGTTTTTCGAGAAGCTATTTTCAATAAAATCTTCGAGTAATAAGTAACTCGCTTTTATAATTTCTTGTTTCTAATTTATTTCTTTTTGGACTTTCGCTGTATTACAACAGGTTATGAGCCCAATCCTATAAAGAGATAAAAAGTTTTATAAATTAGATTCTCCAAAGTAAAGTTGTATGCTCTAAAATGTGGGAGCTTAAGTTTTCGTTCCAGAAATTAAATAATGAAAATTACTTCATATGGAAATATAAAACTGTCAAGCTGGAGCCGGTAACTCCTGTATGGATTTCTAAAGATGACGAGGCTCGTACAAACATTGCCCTGTCGGTCGAGAACAGTCAGATACAGCACACCAAAAAATCCACCACGTCGAGGGATGCATGGAACACGTTGAAGGTTTATCACGTAAGGAATACCTTGGGCAACAATGTCCAACTGATGAGACAGATTTGTGGTCTTCGATTGGATGAGGTTGGAAATGTGGAAGCCCATGCATATAACAAGTATAATTTTCTTGTTTGAATGGCTGGCGGCAATCGGAGAAGAACGTCTATCAGAGCCGTGGACTGTCGCAATGCTGTTGAGCAGTTTGCCGAGAAGGTACTGCACTTTAATCATGGCATTAGAAAAGCGAAAGGAACTAACCTTCGATTGTGTGCAATCAAAACTACGGGAAGGCGAAGGACAAAACCAGTTGTTGAAAAATATGAACTTGCGATTGAAGTGACAAAGGAGGTGCGTCCAACAAAAGCTAATGGATCAGAATGTTCCTTTTGTCATCTAAAAGATCACTTCAAAAATAAATGCAAGCAGTACCTGGGATGAAAAAGCAAAAACAAGCAAAAGGCGCATTTGGTTGCACCATCTGAATAATTGTTTACATCAATGGCACCGTGTACTTGGTCAAAGGGATGCAGAGGCGAATGAGCTCATAGTTACGAAAGATTTGGCTTCAGGTATCAAAATTGACAAAGGTGGTATAGATGATACTTGTAAGATATGTCTGCAGGGAAAATCAACTCCTCTTCCATTCCCGAAAAAAATTGGTAAGTAGACCAATCTCTGTTCTGGAATAAGAACATACAGATGAATGCGGCCCAATGGAGGTAAGCAGTGTAAGTGGGAATCGTTATTTCCTTACTTTTGTCGATGATTATAGCCGATCTAGAGTCGTTTATTTGTTACAACACAAATAATTGAATTGAAGATGATTGATTGACAACTTGTATTGAACAGTCCAGAAGATAGCTCATAATCCAACGAACAAGAGTATCATCAATCACAAAGGCACGCATTTTCGATAAGAGAGCTTCATGCCAAACTCTATCAATTGCCTTGGAGATATCAAGAGCAATAATCTTACTTTCAGCAAACGATGTAAAGATTTGTTCCACTGTTCGGTGAGATATGCCATCCGATCGCTAGGGGAACGGTTGCTGCGGAAGCCATACTGACGGTCATGGAAAAGCTTTTGATCTTCAAGATATTCCTTAAGCTGACGGTTTACATTCTCAAGTACAGGAGGGGCAACGTTGCTGTAAGACAGCGAAGAGCTGGCAGAGAAATAGGCTGCGAGCAAGTTTGCCTTCTCTGAAGAGTAGACGTAAGGTTTGTCATTAGCGATGTGCGTTGGAACCGAAGATTTTGAGGAGTTTTTCACTGAAGATTAATTTCAAACAGCTTTGATTATCTCCTAATATTAGGACGGGTTCCTTGAAACTTTCGTTCATATCTTTGAGTAACCTTTTTAACCAAACTGCTTCTGTGATAGCCATTGCTAATGCGATTAATTCTGCCTCCAGGGATGAAAGAGCTACGCAATTTTGCTTTCAACAACTCCAGCTTACTTTTCTACTGCTATTAGATTTTCGTTCTTTGCGATCCTTTGCCCGCTTAGTTTCTGCGTAACCAAAGAGTTTGAATGTGTATTTTGTTTCGCCTAGTCCTAGTTTAAGATCTACTGTTTAAGTGCCGCTCGCTAATTATGGTTCCGCAGCTGAGAATCGAAATACATAGGATTTAAATAAAAAGAACTGTTGAACAAATTTTAAATAAAAGTTTTGTATTTCTTTTTATTACAATTTTTGCGGTCTATAAGGTCTAATAATAACTTTCAACCAATTGAATCTTAAATTGTTGAAAAAGTTAAAACGCCGTGGTTTGAAAATTTTAAAGTTAATGAAAGTATAACATCGTTTAAAATTGACATGGGATCAGAGGCAAATATCCTACCTTAAAATCTCTAACAAAATCTCAACAGCAAATTTAGAGCTTGTTACTTACGGTTGTAATTTATTGAAGCCAGTTAGGAAGTGTAGACTGCTATGCTCGTTTATAAATATTTCACAAATGCTATGTTTTCATCGTAGAAACTAATTCCACACCAATCTTGGGTTTACCAACTTGTGATTTTGGCTTAGTAAGAAAAAATAGTTCCAGTGAAAAGGAAAAAGAAAAACGTTTATGGGAAAATCTTGATATTTTTGATGGTCTGGGATGTTTTCCAAAATTATGTGATTTGAAAATAATACCGGGATTCGAGCCAACTTTTTTGGCTGCAAAAAGAGTTCCACTAACAGTTCAGGAGAGAATAATGGTGACATTAGACAAATTTGAAAAGACCCTGGTAATAGAAAAAGTTTCTCAACCTAAAATCTGGGTTAGTAAATTGATATTTGAACGCATTCATTTTTCTTTTTTTACCACTATAAAATAAATCCTATTCACTCCCTGTCTTTTTCTAATAATTTATTTTTCAACGTTCATGTTCTTCGAGAAACTATTTTGAATAAAATCTTCGAGAAATAAGTAACTCGCTTTTATAATTTCTTGTTTCTAATTTATTTTATTTTTGGACTTTCGCTGTATTACAACAGGTTATGAGCCCAATCCTATAAAGAGATAAAAAGTTTTATAAATTAGATTCTCCAAAGTAAAGTTATATGCTTTAAAATGTGGGAGCTTAAGTTTCCGTTCCAGAAATTTAATAATGAAAATTACTTCATATGGAAATATAAAACTGTCAAGCCGGAGCCGGTAACTCCTGTATGGATTTCCAAAGATGACGAGGCTCGTGCAGCCATTGCCCTGTCGGTCGAGGACAGTCTGATATAGCACACCAAAAAATCCACCACGACGAGGGATGCATGGAAGGCGTTGAAGGCTTATCACGAAAGGAATACCTTGGGCAACAATGTCCAACTGATGAGACAGATTTGTGGTCTTCGATTGGATGAGGTTGGAAATGTGGAAGCCCATACATATAACAAGTATGAATTCCTTGTTTGAGTGGCTTGCGGCAATCGGAGGAGAACGTCTATCAGAGCAGTGGAGTGTCACAATGCTGTTGAGCAGTTTGCGGAGAAGCTACTGCACTTTAATCATGGCATTAGAAAAGCGAAAGGAACTAACCTTCGATTGTGTGCAATCAAAACTACGGGAAGGCGAAGGACAAAACCAGTTGTTGAAAAATATGAACTTGCGATGAAAGTGACAAAGGAGGTGCGTCCAACAAAAGCTAATGGATCAGATTGTTACTTTTGTCATCTAAAAGGTCACTTCAAAAATAAATGCAAGCAGTACCTGGAATAAAAAAGCAAAAGGCGCATTTGGTTACACCATCTGAACAATTGTTTACATCAATGGCACCGTGTACTTGGTCAAAGGGATGCATAGGTGAATGAGCTCATAGTTACGAAAGATTTGGCTTCAGGTATCAAAATTGACAAAGGCGGTATAGATGATACTTGTGAGATATGTCTGCAGGGAAAATCAACTCCTCTTCCATTCCCGAAAAAAATTGTAGGCCAATCGCTCTTCTGGAATAAGAACATACAGATGAATGCGGCCCAATGGAGGTAAGCAGTATAAGCGGGAATCGTTATTTCCTTACTTTTGTCGATGACTGTAGCCGATCTAGAGTCGTTTATTTGTTACAACACAAATCAGAAGTAATTGATCGTATGAAAGAGTATTTGGAGGCAGCAAAAGCAAAATTTGGGAAAAAGCCAAAGCTTTTTAGATCAGATCGTGGTGGAGAGCTACTTGCGGGAGCAAGGCATTCAGAGAAGAATATCTAACAGATCAACAAAAGGTAAACCACCTTCAAGATATATTCACGAGGTTCATGTCGTAAAGCAAAAGCATGAAACAAACACGAACCTAACAAGTTTACAAGAGGCTGTGGGTGGCAATGAAGTGGAATTCTGGAAAAGTGCAATGAAGAAGGAGATGCAGTCATTACAGCACAACAATAGTTGGGATATTGTGCATTTGCCTTCTGACAGAAAAGCAGTAGGTTGTAAATGGGTCTACAAACGAAAAACAGCTGAAGGAGGAGAAAAATGTATCTACAAGGCTCGTCTGTTTGCGTAAGGTTTTTGTCAGCTGTATGGAATAGACTACGACGAAACGTTTGTTCCTGTTATTTGTCATTCAAAACTGAGGGTTCTTTTGGCAGTTGCGGTCATCGGAGAATGCACTTACATCATTTTAATGCAAAACAGCTTTCCTCAGCAGTGATCTAAAGGAAACAGTCTACATGCGACAACCTCCAGGCTTCGTAGTTGAAAGTAAGCAGAATGAAGTATGTAAATTAAATACAAACATTTAGGGGTTAAAGCAGTAAGTGAGGTCATAGAATCAAATCGTAAATGAAGCACTATCCGACATTGGTTTCAAAAGAAGTGAAATTGATCAATGCCTATACACAAAAAAGATTGGGAATACTAGGATTTTCGTCCTGATTTATGTTCATGGCCTGTTAGTTTAAAGTAAAGATTTGCAACTTTTTGACGATCCTAGCAAGTCATTGGGGCTTAAGTTTTAGCTCAAAAATTTTGGATCCATCAAACAATATATTGAACTTGATGTAAATCGAAATAGCAACAAACACTTTTTAATAAGCCAAACAGGATACATCAATAAAATAGTTATAGACATGGGTTTGAAAAATGCTAAAATCTCAAATGTTCCGTTGAAACCCAGCTATGGTAAAGAAAAGTCTGACCCATGTTTGGATAACGAAAAATATCAAAAGTTTATCGGATGTCTTCTTTATATATTGTTTATTCCCTATACTCGCTAGAAAGGTTTCTCAACCCTCATCAGAAGATTGGAATTAACTGAAGAGATAAGTTAGGTATCTTAAAGGCACAGTAGATCTTAAACTAGGACTAGGCGAAACAAAATACACATCCAAACTCTATGGTTACGCAGATACTAACCGGGCAAAGGATCGCAAAGAACGAAAATCTAATAGCGGATATATCTTCGGAAGAACAGTAAGCTGGAGTTGTTGAAAGCAAAATTGCGCAGCTCTTTCACTTTTTCGCAGCCTATTTCTCTGCCAGCTATACGCTGCCTTACAGCAACGTTGCCCCTCCTGTACTTGAGAATGTAAACCGTCAGCTTAAGGAATATCTTGAAGATCAAAACCTTTTCTATGACCGTCAGTACGGTTTCCGCTGCAACCGTTCCACTAGCGATCTGATGGCATATCTCACCGAACAGTGGAACAAATCTTTACGTCGTTTGCTGAAAGTAAGATTATAGCTCTTGATATCTCCAAGGCAATTGATAGAGTTTGGCATGAAGCTCTCTTATCGAAAATGCGTGCCTTTGTGATTGATGATACTCTCGTTCGTTGGATTATGAGCTATCTTCTGGACTGTTCAATACAAGTTGTATTGGACGCATTCAAGTCTGATTCCCACAAAATAAATGCTGGTGTGCCCCAGGGCTCCATTCTTTTCTCATTCATCATTTATACTGTTATACAGTAGAAGCTTTTTGAATGAAGAACTACAACTTATGTGTACTTCCACCAATTTCAAAGGTTGGATTAATAGCTATTACACGGGGGCCAACCCGATCATCAGACTCTTTAGTGCTGCTATATCGCTTTTATGTTCAATTAATTCGAAAAACCTTTTTGATCCCGAGGTGGGTTTGAACCTTGAACAAGCGATCTAGCGTTTGCAAAAGCCGACGTACTACATATCGCACTATCGCAGCCAAATGATAAGCAAGAGAATCATTTGGCAGTTTTCTTACCAACTTAAGAAATGCAGGTAAAGGCTGTGAATTTATAGAGAAGGATAAATTATTATAAGATTATATCATCAAGGGACTGACCCATGAAGTCTTTAAGAATAAACTAATGGAAACAGCAAATGCGGGCTTAACAACAGCCATCAATGAACGCAGAAATCCAGAAGTTTTGTTTTAGATATTTCTTCACAAAGAGCAGCCAATTTGTGGGAAATAAATAAATTTAAGTATTCAAAAAAGTATCAACATAAGAATTATATTAATGTGCCTAATAATAATTTTGTTTATAAACAATATAAGCAGCTAGGTCATTTCTATTTGGCATGCAGAAAAATTAAGTTCTTAAATAATGTTAAAACTAATGAGATAGTTACAGGCGAACCAAATTTACAAAGAGATGAAAGTGATGACGTAAGTGATATTTGTGAAGCTTTATTTTTTGACAACATTGATTCACAACATTTTATTCACAAATTAAATCGATATTATAGCCGAGATAGTGGTCAAATTAATTGGTTGAAAGTTATTATTACACCTTATTGACCGCAAAAATTTTATTAAAAAGAAATAAAAAACTTTTGTTTAACATTTTTTTAACAGCTCTTTTTATTTAAATAGTATGCATTTCGGTTCTCAGCTGTTGAACCATCATCAGCGAGCGACAGTTAAACAACTACAAAAACAATTAATTGTTTAAGTGTCGCTCGGTAGTTATGGTTCCGCAGCTGAGAACCGAAATAGCTACATAGGATTTAAATAAAAAGAACTGTTAAACAAATTTTAAATAAAAGTTTTGTATTTCTTTTTATTACAATTTTTGCGGTCTATAAGGTCTAATAATAACTTTCAACCAATTGAATCTTAAATTGGTGAAAAAGTTAAAACGCCGTGGTTTGAAAATTTTAAAGTTAATGAAAGTATAACATCGTTTAAAATTGACATGGGATCAGAGGCAAATATCCTACCTTAAAATCTCTAACAAAATCTCACCAGCAAATTTAGTGCTTGTTACTTACGGTTCTAATTTATTGAAGCCAGTTGGGAAGTGTAGACTACTATGCTCGTTTATAAATATTTCACAAATGCTATGTTTTCATCGTAGAAACTAATTACACACCAATCTTGGGTTTACCAACTTGTGATTTTGGCTTAGTAAGAAAAAATAGTTCCAGCGAAACGGAAAAAGAAAAACTTTTATGGGAAAATCTTGATATTTTTGATGGTCTGGGATGTTTTCCAAAATTATGTGATTTGAAAATAATAACGGGATTCGAGCCAACTTTTTTGGCTGCAAAAAGAGTTCCACTAACAGTTCAGGAGAGAATAATGGTGACATTAGCAAATTTGAAAAGACCCTGGTAATAGAAAAAGTTTCTCAACCTAAAAGCTGGGTTAGTAAATTGATTGTTGTAGAGAAAAATAGTGGAGATTTGTTGAAGTTTCAAACGTACTTTATTGACCAAACCTTATAATATTTGAACGCATCCATTTTTCTTTTTTTTACCACTATAAAATAAATCCTATTCACTCCCTGTATTTTTCTAATAATTTATTTTTCAACGTTCATGTTCTTCGAGAAACTATTTTGAATAAAATCTTCGAGAAATAAGTAACTCGCTTTTATAATTTCTTTTTTCTAATTTATTTTATTTTTGGACTTTCACTGTCTTACAACAGGTTATGAGCCCAATCCTATAAAGAGATAAAAAGTTTTATAAATTAGATTCTCCAAAGTAAAGTTATATGCTCTAAAATGTGGGAGCTTAAGTTTTCGTTCCAGAAATTAAATAATGAAAATTACTTCATATGGAAATATAAAACTGTCAAGCCGGAGCCGGTAACTCCTGTATGGATTTCCAAAGATGACGAGGCTCGTGCAGCCATTGCCCTGTCGGTCGAGGACAGTCTGATACAGCACATCAAAAAATCCACCACGACGAGGGATGCATGGAAGGCGTTGAAGGCTTATCACGAAAGGAATACCTTGGGCAACAATGTCCAACTGATGAGACAGATTTGTGGTCTTCGATTGGATGAGGTTGGAAATGTGGAAGCCCATACATATAACAAGTATGAATTCCTTGTTTGAGTGGCTTGCGGCAATCGGAGGAGAACGTCTATCAGAGCAAAGGAGTGTCGCAATGCTGTTGAGCAGTTTGCGGAGAAGCTACTGCATTTTAATCATGGCATTAGAAAAGCGAAAGGAACTAACCTTCGATTGTGTGCAATCAAAACTACGGGAAGGCGAAGGACAAAACCAGTTGTTGAAAAATATGAACTTGCGATGAAAGTGACAAAGGAGGTGCGTCCAACAAAAGCTAATGGATCAGAATATTACTTTTGTCATCTAAAAGGTCACTTCAAAAATAAATGCAAGCAGTACCTGGAATAAAAAAGCAAAAGGCGCATTTGGTTACACCATCTGAACAATTGTTTACATCAATAGCACCGTATAGATGATACTTGTGAGATATGTCTGCAGAGAAAATCAACTCCTCTTCCATTCCCGAAAAAAATTGGTAAGTAGGCCAATCGCTGTTCTGGAATAAGAACATACAGATGAATGCGGCCCAATGGAGGTAAGCAGTATAAGCGGGAATCGTTATTTCCTTACTTTTGTCGATGACTATAGCCGATCTAGAGTCGTTTATTTGTTACAACACAAATCAGAAGTAATTGATCGTATGAAAGAGTATGTGGAGGCAGCGAAAGCAAAATTTGGGAAAAAGCCAAAGCTTTTTAGATCAGATCGTGGTGGAGAGCTACTTGCGGGAGCAAGGCATTCAGAGAAAAATATCTAACAGATCAACAAAAGGTAAACCGCCATAGCAACGAACACTTTTTAATAACCCAAACAGGATACATCAATAAAATAGTTATAGACATGGGTTTGAAAAATGCTAAAAGCTCAAATGTTCCGTTGGAACCCAGCTATGGTAAAGAAAAGTCTGATCCATGTTTGGATAACGAAAAATATCAAAAGTTTATCGGATGTCTTCTTTATATGTTGTTTATTCCCTATACTCGCTAGAAAGGTTTCTCAACCCTCATCAGAAGATTGGAATTAACTGAAGAGATAAGTTAGGTATCTTAAAGGCACAGTAGATCTTAAACTAGGACTAGGCGAAACAAAATACACATCCAAACTCTATGGTTACGCAGATACTAACCGGGCAAAGGATCGCAAAGAACGAAAATCTAATAGCGGATATATCTTCGGAAGAACAGTAAGCTGGAGTTGTTGAAAGCAAAATTGCGTAGCTCTTTCACTCTTTCGCAGCCTATTTCTCTGCCAGCTATACGCTGCCTTACAGCAACGTTGCCCCTCCTGTACTTGAGAATGTAAACCGTCAGCTGAAGGAATATCTTGAAGATCAAAACCTTTTCCATGACCGTCAGTACGGTTTCCGCTGCAACCGTTCCACTAGCGATCTGATGGCATATCTCACCGAACAGTGGAACAAATCTTTACATCGCTTTGCTGAAAGTAAGATTATTGCTTTTGATATCTCCAAGGCAATTGATAGAGTTTGGCATGAAGCTCTCTTATCGAAAATGCGTGCCTTTGTGATTGATGATACTCTTGTTCGTTGGATTATGAGCTATCTTCTGGACTGTTCAATACAAGTTGTATTGGACGCATTCAAGTCTGATTCCCACAAAATAAATGCTGGTGTGCCCCAGGGCTCCATTCTTTTCTCATTCATCATTTATACTGTTATACAGTAGAAGCTTTTTGAATGAAGAACTACAACTTATGTGTACTTCCACCAATTTCATAGGTTGGAGTAATAGCTTTTTCACGGGGGCCAACCCGATCATCAGACTCTTTAGTGCTGCTATATCGCTTTTAATTTCAATTAATTCGAAAAACCTTTTTGATCCCGAGCTGGGTTTGAACCTTGAATAAGCGATCTAGCATTTGCAAAAGCCGACGTACTACACATCGCACTATCGCAGCCAAATGATAAGCAAGAGAATCATTTGGCAGTTTTCTTACCAACTTAAGAAATGCAGGTGAAGGCTGTGAATTTATAGAGAAGGATAAATTATTATGAGATTATATCATCAAGGGACTGACCGATGAAGTCTTTAAGAATAAACTAATGGAAACAGCAAATGCGGACTAAACAACAGCCATCAATGAATGCAGAAATCCCGAAGTTTTGTTTTAGATACTTCTTCACAAGGAGCAGCCAATTTGTGGGAAATAAATAAATTTAAGTATTCAAATAAGTATCAACATATGAATTATATTAATGTGCCTAATAATAATTTTGTTTATAAACGCACTTCTTTTTGTAAGAATTTGTTTAATTTGTCACAAAACAAAGTGAACTGCGATCGGTGTCTTTCAGTTCATCCAAAAAACAAAGTACCCAGCACATGGAAGGCTTTGTAAACAATATAAGCAGCTAGGTCATTTCTATTTGGCATGCAGAAAAATTAAGTTCTTAAATAATGTAAAAACTAATGAGATAGTTACAGGCGAACCAAATTTACAAAGAGATGAAAGTGATGACGTAAGTGATATTTGTGAAGCTTTATTTTTTGACAACATTGATTCACAACATTTTATTCACAAATTAAATCGATATTATAGCCGAGTTAGTGGTCAAATTAATTGGTTGAAAGTTATTATTATCCCTTATTGACCGCAAAAAATTTAATAAAAAGAAATAAAAAACTTTTGTTTAACATTTTTTTAACAGTTCTTTTTATTTAAATAGTATGCATTTCGGTTCTCAGCTGTTGAACCATCATCAGCGAGTGACAGTTAAACAACTACAAAAACAATTAATTGTTTTAGTGTCGCTCGGTAGTTATGGTTCCGCAGCTGAGAACCGAAATACATAGGATTTAAATAAAAAAAACTGTTAAACAAATTTTAAACAAAAGTTTTGTATTTCTTTTATATTAAAATTTTTGCGGTCAATAAGGTGTAATAATAACTTTCAACCAATGAATTTGACCACTAACTCGGCTATAATAACGATTTAATTTGAGAATAAAAGGAAGATTCAATGTTGTCAAAAAATAAAACTTCACAAATATCACTTACGTCGTCACTTTCATCTCTTTGTAAATTTGGTTCGCCTGTAACTATCTCATTAGTTTTTACATTATTTAAGAACTTAATTTTTCTGCATGCCAAATAGTTATATTGTTTACAAAGCATCCCATGTGCTGTGTACTTTGTTTTTGGATGAACTGAAAGACACCGATCGCAGTTCACTTTGTTTTGTGACAAATTAAACGAATTCTTACAAAAAGAAGTGTGTTTATAAACAAAATTATTATAAGGCATATTAATATAATTCTTATGTTGATACTTATTTGAATACTTAAATTTATTTATTTCCCATAAATTGGCTGCTTCTTGTGAAGAAGTATCTAAAAAAAAACTTCGGGACTTATGCATTCATTGATGGCTGTTGTTAAGTCCGCATTTGCTGCTTCCATTAGTTTATTCTTAAGGACTTCATCGGTCAGTCCCTTGATGATATAATCTCATAATAATTTATCCTTCTCTATAAATTCACAGCCTTCACCTGCATTTCTTAAGTTGGTAAGAAAACTGCCAAATGATTCTCCTGCTTATCATGTGGCTGCGATAGTGCGATTTGTAGTACGTCGGCTTTTGCAAACGCTAGATCGCTTATTCAAGGTTCAAACCCAGCTCGGGACCAAAAAGGTTTTTCGAATTAATTGAACATAAAAGCGATAAAGCAGCACTGAAGAGTCTGATGATCGGGTTGGCCCCGTGAAATAGCTATTACTCCAACCTATGAGATTGGTGGAAGTACACATAAGTTGTAGTTCTTCATTCAAAAAGCTTCTACTCTATAACAGTATAAATGAGGAATGAGAAAAGAACAGAGCCCTGGGGCACACCAGCATTTATTTTGTGGGAATCAGACTTGAATGCGTCCAATACAACTTGTATTGAACAGTCCAGAAGATAGCTCATAATCCAACGAACAAGAGTATCATCAATCACAAAGGCACGCATTTTCGATAAGAGAGCTTCATGCCAAACTCTATCAATTGCCTTGGAGATATCAAAAGCAATAATCTTACTTTCAGCAAAGCGATGTAAAGATTTGTTCTACTGTTCGGTGAGATCGCCAGTGGAACGGTTGCTGCGGAAGCCATACTGACGGTCATGAAAAAGCTTTTGATCTTCAAGATATTCCTTAAGCTGACGGTTTACATTCTCAAGTACAGGAGGGGCAACGTTGCTGTAAGACAGCGTAGAGCTGGCAGAGAAATAGGCTGCGAGCAAGTTTGCCTTCTCTGAAAATTAGACGTAAGGTTTGTCATTAGCGATGTGCGTTGGAACCGAAGATTTTGAGGAGTTTTTCACTGAAGATTAATTTCAAATAGCTTTGATTATCTCCTTATATTAGGACGGGTTCCTTGAAACTTTCGTTCATATCTTCGAGTTACCTTTTTAACCAAACTGCTTCTGTGATAGCCATTGCTAATGCGATAAATTCTGCCTCCATGGATGAAAGAGCTACGCAATTTTGCTTTCACCAACTAAAGCTGACTTTTCTACCGCTATTAGATTTTCGTTCTTTGCGATCCTTTGCCCGGTTAGTTTCTGCGTAACCAAAGAGTTTGGATGCGTATTTTGTTTCGCCTAGTCCTAGTTTAAGATCTACTGTTTAAGTGTCGCTCGCTAATTATGGTTCCGCAGCTGAGAACCGAAATACATAGGATTTAAATAAAAAGAACTGTTAAACAAATTTTAAATAAAAGTTTTGTATTTCTTTTTATTACAATTTTTGCGGTCTATAAGGTCTAATAATAACTTTCAACCAATTGAATCTTAAATTGGTGAAAAAGTTAAAACGCCGTGGTTTGAAAATTTTAAAGTTAATGAAAGTATAACATCGTTTAAAATTGACATGGGATCAGAGGCAAATATCCTACCTTAAAATCTCTAACAAAATCTCACCAGCAAATTTAGTGCTTGTTACTTACGGTTGTAATTTATTGAAGCCAGTTGGGAAGTGTAGACTGCTATGCTCGTTTATAAATATTTCACAAATGCTATGTTTTCATCGTAGAAACTAATTCCACACCAATCTTGGGTTTACCAACTTGTGATTTTGGCTTAGTAAGAAAAAATAGTTCCAGTGAAACGGAAAAAGAGAAACGTTTATGGGAAAATCTTGATATTTTTGATGGTCTGGGATGTTTTCCAAAATTATGTGATTTGAAAATAATACCGGGATTCGAGCCAACTTTTTTGGCTGCAAAAAGAGTTCCACTAACAGTTCAGGAGAGAATAATGGTGACATTAGACAAATTTGAAAAGACCCTGGTAATAGAAAAAGTTTCTCAACCTAAAAGCTGAGTTAGTAAATTGATTGTTGTAGAGAAAAATAGTGGAGATTTGTTGAAGTTTCAAACGTACTTTATTGACCAAACCTTATAATATTTGAACGCATCCATTTTTCTTTTTTTTACCACTATAAAATAAATCCTATTCACTCCCTGTCTTTTTCTTATAATTTATTTTTCAACGTTCATGTTCTTCGAGAAACTATTTTGAATAAAATCTTCGAGAAATAAGTTACTCGCTTTTATAATTTCTTGTTTCTAATTTATTTTCTTTTTGGACTTTCGCTGTCTTACAACAGGTTATGAGCCCAATCCTATAAAGAAATAAAAAGTTTTATAAATTAGAATCCCCAAAGTAAAGTTATATGCTCTAAAATGTGGGAGCTTAAGTTTTCGTTCCAGAAATTAAAAAATGAAAATTACTTCATATGGAAATATAAAACTGTCAAGACGGAGCCGGTAACTCCTGTATGGATTTCCAAAGATGACGAGGCTAGTGCAGCCATTACCCTGTCGGTTGAGGACAGTCTGATACAGCACATCAAAAAATCCACCACGACGAGGGATGCATGGAAGGCGTTGAAGGCTTATCACGAAAGGAATACCTTGGGCAACAATGTCCAACTGATGAGACAGATTTGTGGTCTTCGATTGGATGAGGTTGGAAATGTGGAAGCCCATACATATAACAAGTATGAATTCCTTGTTTGAGTGGCTTGCGGCAATCGGAGGAGAACGTCTATCAGAGCAGTGGAGTGTCGCAATGCTGTTGAGCAGTTTGCGGAGAAGCTACTGCACTTTAATCATGGCATTAGAAAAGCGAAAGGAACTAACCTTCGATTGTGTGCAATCAAAACTACGGGAAATGTAAGCAGAATGAAGTATGTAAATTAAATACAAACATTTAGGGGTTAAAGCAGTAAGTGAGGTCATAGAATCAAATCGTAAATGAAGCATTATCCGACATTGGTTTCAAAAGAAGTGAAATTGATCAATGCCTATACACAAAAAAGATGGGGAATACTAGGATTTTCGTCCTGATTTATGTTGATGGCCTGTTAGTTTCAAGTAAAGATTTGCAACTTTTTGATGATTCTAGCAAGTCATTGGGGCTTAAGTTTGAGCTCGAAAATGTTGGACCCATCAAACAATATATTGAACTTGATGTAAATCGCCATAGCAACGAACACTTTTTAATAAGCCAAACAGGATACATCAATAAAATAGTAATAGACATGGGTTTGAAAAATGCTAAAATCTCAAATGTTCCGTTGGAACCCAGCTATGGTAAAGAAAAGTCTGACCCATGTTTGGATAACGAAATATATCAGAAGTTTATCGGATGTCTTCTTTATATGTTGTTTATTACCTATAATCGCTAGAAAGGTTTCTCAACCCTCATCAGAAAATTAGAATTAGCTGAAGAGATAAGTGAGGTATTTTAAAGGCACAGTAGATCTTAAACTAGGACTAGGCGAAACAAAATACACATCCAAACTCTATGGTTACGCAGATACTAACCGGGCAAAGGATCGCAAAGAACGAAAATCTAATAGCGGATATATCTTCGGAAGAACAGTAAGCTGGAGTTGTTGAAAGCAAAATTGCGCAGCTCTTTCACTCTTTCGCAGCCTATTTCTCTGCCAGCTCTACGCTGCCTTACAGCAACGTTGCCCCTCCTGTACTTGAGAATGTAAACCGTCAGCTTAAGGAATATCTTGAAGATCAAAACCTTTTCCATGACCGTCAGTATGGCTTCCGCAGCAACCGTTCCACTGGCGATCTGATGGCATATCTCACCGAACAGTGGAACAAATCTTTACATCGTTTGCTGAAAGTAAGATTATTGCTCTTGATATCTCCAAGGCAATTGATAGAGTTTGGCATGAAGCTCTCTTATCGAAAATGCGTGCCTTTGTGATTGATGATACTCTTGTTCGTTGGATTATGAGCTATCTTCTGGACTGTTCAATACAAGTTGTATTGGACGCATTCAAGTCTGATTCCCACAAAATAAATGCTGGTGTGCCACAGGGCTCCATTCTTTTCTCATTCCTCATTTATACTGTTATACAGTAGAAGCTTTTTGAATGAAGAACTACAACTTATGTGTACTTCCACCAATTTCATAGGTTGGAGTAATAGCTATTTCACGGGGGCCAACCCGATCATCAGACTCTTTAGTGCTGCTATATCGCTTTTATTTTCAATTAAATCGAAAAACCTTTTTGATCCCGAGGTGGATTTGAACCTTGAACAAGCGATCTAGCGTTTGCAAAAGCCGACGTACTACACATCGCACTATCGCAGCCAAATGATAAGCAAGAGAATCATTTGGCAGTTTTCTTACCAACTTAAGAAATGCAGGTAAAGGCTGTGAATTTATAGAGAAGGATAAATTATTATAAGATTATATCATCAAGGGACTGACCGATGAAGTCTTTAAGAATAAACTAATGGAAACAGCAAATGCGGACTTAACAACAGCCATCAATGAATGCAGAAATCCAGAAGTTTTGTTTTAGATACTTCTTCACAAAGAGCAGCCAATTTGTGGGAAATAAATAAATTTAAGTATTCAAATAAGTATCAACATAAGAATTATATTAATGTGCCTAATAATAATTTTGTTTATAAACAATATAAGCAGCTAGGTCATTTCTATTTGGCATGCAGAAAAATTAAGTTCTTAAATAATGTAAAAACTAATGAGATAGTTACAGGCGAACCAAATTTACAAAGAGATGAAAGTGATGACGTAAGTGATATTTGTGAAGCTTTATTTTTTGACAACATTGAATCTTGCTTTTATTCACAAATTAAATCGTTATTATAGCCGAGTTAGTGGTCAAATTAATTGGTTGAAAGTTATTATTACACCTTATTGACCGCAAAAAATTTAATAAAAAGAAATAAAAAACTTTTGTTTAACATTTTTTTAACAGTTCTTTTTATTTAAATAGTATGCATTTCGGTTCTCAGCTGTTGAACCATCATCAGCGAGCGACAGTTAAACAACTACAAAAACAATTAATTGTTTAAGTGTCGCTCGGTAGTTATGGTTCCGCAGCTGAGCACCGAAATAGCTACATAGGATTTAAATAAAAAGAACTGTTAAACAAATTTTAAATAAAAGTTTTGTATTTCTTTTTATTACAATTTTTGCGGTCTATAAGGTCTAATAATAACTTTCAACCAATTGAATCTTAAATTGGTGAAAAAGTTAAAACGCCGTGGTTTGAAAATTTTAAAGTTAATGAAAGTATAACATCGTTTAAAATTGACATGGGATCAGAGGCAAATATCCTACCTTAATATCTCTAACAAAATCTCACCAGCAAATTTAGTGCTTGTTACTTACGGTTGCAATTTATTGAAGCCAGTTGGGAAGTGTAGACTACTATGCTCGTTTATAAATATTTCACAAATGCTATGTTTTCATCGTAGAAACTAATTACACACCAATCTTGGGTTTACCAACTTGTGATTTTGGCTTAGTAAGAAAAAATAGTTCCAGTGAAACGGAAAAAGAAAAACTTTTATGGGAAAATCTTGATATTTTTGATGGTCTGGGATGTTTTCCAAAATTATGTGATTTGAAAATAATAACGGGATTCGAGCCAACTTTTTTGGCTGCAAAAAGAGTTCCACTAACAGTTCAGGAGAGAATAATGGTGACATTAGCAAATTTGAAAAGATCCTGGTAATAGAAAAAGTTTCTCAACCTAAAAGCTGGGTTAGTAAATTGATTGTTGTAGAGAAAAATAGTGGAGATTTGTTGAAGTTTCAAGCGTACTTTATTGACCAAACCTTATAATATTTGAACGCATCCATTTTTCTTTTTTTTTACCACTATAAAATGAATCCTATTCACTCCCTGTCTTTTTCTAATAATTTAATTTTTCAACGTTCATGTTTTTCGAGAAACTATTTTCTATAAAATCTTCGAGTAATAAGTAACTCGCTTTTATAATTTCTTGTTTCTAATTTATTTCTTTTTGGACTTTCGCTGTATTACAACAGGTTATGAGCCCAATCCTATAAAGAGATAAAAAGTTTTATAAATTAGATTCTCCAAAGTAAAGTTGTATGCTCTAAAATGTGGGAGCTTAAGTTTTCGTTCCAGAAATTAAATAATGAAAATTACTTCATATGGAAATATAAAACTGTCAAGCCGGAGCCGGTAACTCCTGTATGGATTTCTAAAGATGACGAGGCTCGTTCAAACATTGCCCTGTCGGTCGAGAACAGTCAGATACAGCACACCAAAAAATCCACCACGTCGAGGGATGCATGGAACACGTTGAAGGTTTATCACGTAAGGAATACCTTGGGCAACAAGGGCCAACTGATGAGACAGATTTGTGGTCTTCGATTGGATGAGGTTGGAAATGTGGAAGCCCATACATATAACAAGTATAATTTTCTTGTTTGAATGGCTGGCGGCAATCGGAGAAGAACGTCTATCAGAGCAGTGGAGTGTCTCAATGCTGTTGAGCAGTTTGCGGAGAAGCTACTGCACTTTAATCATGGCATTAGAAAAGCGAAAGGAACTAACCTTCGATTGTGTGCAATCAAAACTACGGGAAGGCGAAGGACAAAACCAGTTGTTGAAAAATATGAACTTGCGATTGAAGTGACAAAGGAGGTGCGTCCAACAAAAGCTAATGGATCAGAATGTTACTTTTGTCATCTAAAAGATCACTTCAAAAATAAATGCAAGCAGTACCTGGAATGAAAAAGCAAAAACAAGCAAAAGGCGCATTTGGTTGCACCATCTGAACAATTGTTTACATCAATGGCACCGTGTACTTGGTCAAAGGGATGCAGAGGCGAATGAGCTCATAGTTACGAAAGATTTGGCTTCAGGTATCAAAATTGACAAAGGTGGTATAGATGATACTTGTGAGATATGTCTGCAGGGAAAATCAACTCCTCTTCCATTCCCGAAAAAAATTGGTAAGTAGACCAATCTCTGTTCTGGAATAAGAACATACAGATGAATGCGGCCCAATGGAGGTAAGCAGTGTAAGTGGGAATCGTTATTTCCTTACTTTTGTCGATGATTATAGCCGATCTAGAGTCGTTTATTTGTTACAACACAAATCAGAAGTAATTGATCGTATGAAAGAGTATATATAAATTTGGGAAAAAGCCAAAGCTTTTTAGATCAGATCGTGGTGGAGAGCTACTTGCGGGAGCAAGGCATTCAGAGAAGAATATCTTACAGATCAACAAAAGGTAAACCACCTTCAAGATATATTCACGAGGTTTATGTCGTAAAGCAAAAGCATGAAACAAACACGAATCTAACAAGTTTACAAGAGGTTGTGGGTGGCAATAAAGTGGAATTCTGGAAAAGTGCAATGAAGGAGGAGATGCAGTCATTACAGCACAACAATACTTGGGATATTGTGCCTTTGCCTTCTGACAGAAAAGCAGTAGGTTGTTAATGGGTCTACAAACGAAAAACAGCTGAAGGAGGAGAAAAATATATCTACAAGGCTCGTCTGTTTGCGTAAGGTTTTTGTCAGCTGTATGGAATAGACTATGACGAAACGTTTGCTCCTGCTATTTATCATACAACACTGAGGGTTCTTTTGGCAGTGGCGGTCATCGGAGAATGCACTTACATCATTTTAATGCAAAACAGCTTTCCTCAGCAGTGATCTAAAGGAAACAGTCTACATGCGACAACCTCCAGGCTTCGTAGTTGAAAGTAAGCAGAATGAAGTATGTAAATTAAATACAAACATTTAGGGGTTAAAGCAGTAAGTGAGGTCATAGAATCAAATCGTAAATGAAGCATTATCCGACATTGGTTTCAAAAGAAGTGAAATTGATCAATGCCTATACACAAAAAAGATTGGGAATACTAGGATTTTCGTCCTGATTTATGTTGATGGCCTGTTTGTTTCAAGTAAAGATTTTTGACGATCCTAGCAAGTCATTGGGGCTCAAGTTTGAGCTCGAAAATTTGGGACCCATCAAACAATATCTTGAACTTGATGTAAATCGCCATAGCAACGAACACTTTTTAATAAGCCAAACAGGATACATCAATAAAATAGTTATAGGGTTTGAAAAATGCTAAGATCTCAAATGTTCCGTTGGAACCCAGCTATGGTAAAGAAAAGTCTGACCTATGTTCTGATAACGAAAAATATCAGAAGTTTATCGGATGTCTTCTTTATAACTATGTTGTTTACTCCCTATACTCGCTATAAAGGTTTCTCAACCCTCATCAGAAGATTGGAATTAACTGAAGAGATAAGTAAGGTATCTTAAAGGCATAGTAGATCTTAAACTAGGACTAGGCGAAACAAAATACACATCCAAACTTTTTGGTCACTCAGATACTAACCGGGCAAAGGATCGCAAAAAACGAAAATCTAATAGCGGATATATCTTCGGTAGAACAGTAAGCTGGAGTTGTTAAAAGCAAAATTGCGTAGCTCTTTCATCCACGGAGGCAGAAATAATCGCATTAGCAATGGCTATCACAAAGCAGTTTGGTTAAAAAGGTTACTCGAAGATATGAATGAAAGTTTCAAGGAACCCGTCCTAATATTAAGAGATAATCAAAGCTGTTTGAAATTAATCTTCAGTGAACAACTCCTCAAAATCTTCGGTTCCAACGCACATCGCTAATAACAAACCTTATGTCTACTCTTCAGAGTAGGCAAACTTGCTCGCAGCCTATTTCTCTGCCAGCTGTACGCTGCCTTACAGCAACGTTGCCCCTCCTGTACTTGAGAATTTAAACCGTCAGCTTAAGGGATATCTTGAAGATTAAAAGCTTTTCCATGACCGTCAGTATGGTTTCCGCAGCTACCGTTCCACTGGCGATCTGATGGCATATCTCACCGAACAGTGGAACTTTTGAATGAAGAACTACAACTTATGTGTACTTCCACCAATTTTATAGGTTGGAGTAAAAGCTATTTCACGGGGGCCAACCCGATCATCAGACTCTTCAGTGCTGCTTTATCGCTTTTATGTTCAATTAATTCGAAAAACCTTTTTGGTCCCGAGCTGGGTTTGAACTTTGAACAAGCGATCTAGCGTTTGCAAAAGCCGACGTACTACACATCGCACTATCGCAGCCACATGATAAGCAGGAGAATCATTTGGTAGTTTTCTTACCAACATAAGAAATGCAGGTGAAGGCTGTAAATTTGTATAGAAGGAAAAATTATTATGAGATTATATCATCAAGGGACTGACCGATGCGGACTTAACAACAGCCATCAATGAATGCAGAAATCCCGAAGTTTTGTTTTAGATACTTCTCCACAAGAAGCAGCCAATTTGTGGGAAATAAATAAATTTAAGTATTCAAATAAGTATCAACATAAGAATTATATTAATTTGCCTAATAATAATTTTGTTTATAAACACACTTCTTTTTGTAAGAATTCGATTAATTTGTCACAAAACAAAATGAGCTGCGGTTATTCGACTTGTAACAAGTTTGATGCGCTATCTGTTTCCATATCGGAAATTGTTTCCCTTTGTCCTCGCACTAAAATCGTTATTGCGGGTGATTTCAATGTACACAATTCCAATTGGCTCCGCTATTCTGGTCAGATAACACCCGGAGGAAGGTATGTCGAGTTCTTTGCCGGGTTACATCAACTTACCCAACTGATCGATGTGCCAACGCGTATACTGGATGTTGCTGGGCAAGCCGCCCATACTCTTGACTTGTTTCTTCTCACCCTGATAAGTATACCATTAGTGTAACTTCTATGTTTGGCACTGCGGACCATTGTGTCATTTCAGCAAAATTCTCATCCTCCACCCATCCAGTTAAAGAAAAACTCCTCACCAGGAAGTCACCTCGATAGTGATATTCATGCCAGGGCTGCTTTTATTCTTTACAGATTAAAAAGCATCAAGCCAAACAAAAGTCCTGGTTTCACTCTGAGTGCAAAGAAGCAATCCGACTCAAAGAGTTTCCGATCTTACAAAGCCAACCCTAAATGAAATTCGGAAAAAGCACAAACAAGCAAGGAAATCATGCAACTTGGTTATTGAAAAAAACAAATTTTTGCATGACCAACATTTTTGGACATATGTAAAAGATATTAAAAACTGCTCAAAATCTTCGGTTACAACGCTCATCCTTAATGACAAACCTATTGTCTACTCTGCAGAGAAGGCAAACTTGCTCGCAGCCTATTTCTCCGCCAGTTCTACGCTGCCGTACAGCAACGTTGCCCCTCCTGTACTTGAGAATGTAAATTTTTCCATGGGACATATTATTTTTCCGCACTGGTACAGTAGCAAGAGTTCTCAAAGATCTCGATATATACAAATGCGCTGGCCCGGATGGTATACCCCCAGCTTTTTGAAAAGGTGTTCTTCCACAGCCACTGCGTAAGCTTTTCCATCGCTCCTTCTTTTCTGGAATCTTTCCTAGAAGATGGAAAATTGCATTTGTCCTGCCTGTCTCTAAGAAAGGTGTCCCATCCTTCCCCTTCTCCTACCGACCCATAGCACTAACATCCCTTCTTTCTGAGGTCATGGAAACGCTGATTAACCGTTAGCTAAAGGAATATCTTGAAGACTAAAAGCTTTTCCGTGACGTTGGCTTTCGTAGCAACCGTTCCACTGGCGATCTGATGGCATATCTCACCGAACAGTAGAACAAATCTTTACATAGCTTTGCTGAAAGTAAGATTATTGCTCTTGATATCTCCAAGGCATTAGATAGAGTTTGGCATGAAGCTCTCTTATCGAAAATGCGTGCCTTTGTGATTGATGATACTCTTGTTCGTTGGATTATGAGCTATCTTCTGGACTGTTCAATACAAGTTGTATTGGACGCATTCAAGTCTGATTCCCACAAAATAAATGCTGGTGTGCCACATGGCTCCATTCTGTCTCCGACTCTTTTCCTCATTTATACTGTTATACAGTAGAAGGTTTTTGAATGAAAAACAAAAACTTATGTGTACTACCACCAAGTTCATAAGTTGGAGTAATTGCTATTTCACGGGGGCCAACGCGATCATCAGACTCTTTAGTGCTGCTTTATCGCTTTTATGTTCAATTTATTCGAAAAACCTTTTTAGTCCGGGGTGGGGTTACAACTCTGAACAAGAGCTCTAGCGTTTGCGAAAGATGACGTACTACACAGCTCACTATCGCAGCCACATGATAAGCAGGAGATTTGACAGTTCTCTTACCAACTTAAGAAATGCAGGTGAAGGCTGTGAATTTGTAGAGAAGGATACATTTTTATGAGATTATATCATGATGGGACTTACCGATGAAGTCCTTAAGAATAAACTAATGGAAACAAATGTGGACTTAACAACAGCCATCAATGAATGCATACAAAGGCAGTTAGAGAAATCCCAAAGTTTTGTTTTAGAATCTTTTTGACAAGAAGCAGCCAATTTGTGGGAAATAAATAAATTTAAGTATTTATAGTAAATATCAACATTAAGATTATATTTATGTGCCTAATAATAGTTTTGTTTATAAATACACTTCTTTTTCTAAGAATTCGTTTAATTTGTCACAAAACAAAGTGAACTGCGATCGTTGTCTTTCAGTTCACCCAAAAACAAAGTGCACAGCCCATGGCAGGCTTTGTATACTATATAAGCA
Source organism: Platycheirus rosarum (assembly GCA_963971375.1). Classification (NCBI taxonomy): domain Eukaryota; kingdom Metazoa; phylum Arthropoda; class Insecta; order Diptera; family Syrphidae; genus Platycheirus; species Platycheirus rosarum. The sequence goes on from OZ020507.1 coordinate 128,172,000, forward strand.
GCCAGGTCATTTCTATTTGGCATGCAGAAAAAATAAGTTTTTAAATAATTTTAAAACTAATCAGATAGATAATCGAACCAAATTTACAAAGAGATGAAAATGATGACGTAAGTGATATTTGTGAAGCTTTATTTTTTGACAACATTGAATCTTGTTTTTATTCACAAATTTAATCGTCAATTTTATAGCCGAGTTTGTGGTCAGATTAATGGGTTGAAAGGTATTATAACACCTTATTGACCGCAAAAACTGTAATAATAAGAAATAAAAAACTTTTGTTTAAAATTAGTTTAACAGTTCTTTTTATTTAAATCTTATGCATTTCGGTCCTCAGCTATTGAACTATAATCAGCGAGCTACAGTAAAACTTCAAAAACAATTAATTGTTTCGCTCGCTGATTATGGTTCCGCAGATGAGAACCGAAATGCATAGGATTTAAATTAAAAAAAATTGTTAAACAAATTTTAAACAAAAGTTTTTTTATTCCTTTTTATTGCATTTTTTGCGGTCTATAAGGTCTAATAATAACATTCAACCAATTGAATCTTGAATTGGTGAAAAAGTTAAAACGCATTGGTTTGAAAATTTTAAAGTTAATGAAAGTATAATATGGTTTTTTTTTTTTTTATAATTAACGCACGCACAAGGGATTATGTGTTTCCCTTTTAATGTAGAACACACTGCGCGGGAATTACGAATATAGGGAGGGGAGAGATAGGAGGTGCCGATTAACATTGGTTTTGAATGTTAGCAGATCAAAATGGCAGGGGGAAATCCCGCCTGGTAAACTATTTCAAATTCGTGTTGTTCGGCTAATAAAAGGATCCCTATATTTCACGGTACGTCTGAAATTGGGCTCCAGGGTGAACTGATGAGCATTCCTTGCGAGACGAGTATTACGGGAGAAACTTTTAAGGGGAGGAATGCAACTGGCTACTTCGAGTGAACATTTTTTGTAAAAGAAACGATAAAATAAGGAAAGACATGAAACATTGCGTCGGTGTTCGAGTGGGGCAATTGTTTCAGCGGCAGTTTTATTTCCTATCAATCTTAACGCTCGATTTTGTATTCTATCAAGCAGGAGAAGCGATGTTTGCGAAGCACCTGCCCAGAGGTGGGAGTTATACTCGAGTTTAGGGCGTATAAACGCTTTATAAATTGTAGCCAGATCAGATGGGGAAAAATACTTCTTACACCGATACAGAAAACCTAAGCACTTTGCAGCATTCTTAGCGATCTCAAATATATGGTCGTTCCAACGGAGGTCGTCGTTGACACACATACCGAGTACTGAGAGCTTTTCGGTTTCTTCGATGTAAGTGCCATTCATGGACAATGGCATTGGGGGAATGTTTAGCTTTAACGACAGAAGACGGCATTAAGTTTTCGAAGCATTAAACTCCACACGATTCCTATTACCCCATTTGACAATGCTGTATAATTTGGAGTTTAATGAGCTTGACATACGGCACCGTTGCAATTGTACGTCCGAAGGCGAAGGACGTGAATTATCGAACGAATATGAAAAGCTGAGGGTAGAGTCGTCAGCAAAACAGTTAAGTGGATTAGAAGTAACAGACAGAAGATCATTTATAAAAATGAGGAAAAGAGTCGGAGACAGAACAGAGCCCTGGGGCACACCAGCATTTATTTTATGGGAATCAGACTTGAATCCGTCCAATACAACTTGTATTGAACGGTCCAGAAGATAGCTTCTAATCCAACGAACAAGAGTATCACCGATCCCAAAAGCACGCATTTTCGATAAAAGAGCTTCATGGCAAACTCTGTCGAATGCCTTGGAGATATCAAGAGCAATAATCTTACTTTCACCAAAGCGATGTAAAGATTTGTTCCACTGTTCGGTGAGATATGCCATCAGATCACCAGTGGAACGGTTGCTGCGGAAGCCGTGCTGACGGTCATGGAGAAGCTTTCGATCTTCGAGATATTCCTTAAGCTGACGGTTAATCAGTGTTTCCATGACCTTAGAACGAAGGGATGTCAGTGCTATGGGTCGGTAGGAGGAGGGGGAGGATGGGTCACCTTTCTTAGGGACAGGCTGGACAAATGCTGTTTTCCATCTTCTAGGAAAGATTCCAGAAGAATAGGAGCGATGAAAAAGCTTACGCAGTGGCTTTGCCAGTGTGGAAGAACACCTCTTCAGAAGAATCGGGATCAGAGGCAAATATCCTACCTTTGAATCTCTAACAAAATCTCACCATCAAATTTAGTGCTTGTTACTTACGGTGGTAAATTATTGAAGCCGGTTGGGAAGTGTAGATTGTTATGCTCGTTTATAAATATTTCACAAATGCAATGTTTAAATCGTAGAAAGTTATTCCACACCAATCTTGGGTTTACACAACTTGTTGTGATTTTGGCTTAGTAAAAAAAAGTTCCACTAACAGTTCAAGAGAGAATAATGTTGACATTAGACAAATTAGAAAAGACTCTGGTAATAGAAAAAGTTTCTCATCCTAAAATTTGGGTTAGTAAATTGATTGTTGTAGAGAAAAATAGTGGAAATTTGTTGAAGTTTCAAACGTACTTCAATGAACAAACCTTATAATTTTTAAACGCATCAATTTTTCTTTTTTTACCACTATAAAAAAAAGTGCGTGCGTACAAAGTACACATGTGAGAAGTGAAACTTCTTTTTTTTAATTTTTATTTATTTATAAATTTATGTCATATCACACTACACACCGTATGCAGACTAATGACAATGTTAATAAATAAAACAGATCTGCGTTTACTCACTCGCTTGCTCGTTACTCTCGCTCCATGGCTATGTGGTTCATGCTACGTTCGCCAGTTCTCATTCTCTCTCAATCGGTTCAAATGACGAATTGTAAATTAAAATGTCACGTGTTTTTTTGTAAATATTAAAATTTTCTAACCTTCAAACGAATTAACATAAGAAATTGTATTTGAACAAAAAGGTAACAATTATATTTCTTACTCTGAATAAATGCTTAGTATAGAACGATTTACAAATTAATCACAAATTATTTATTTATAAATTAAACTCACTCTACACACTGTATACTAATGATAATGCAAATAAATAAAACAGATCTACGTTTACTTACTCGCTTGATCCATGGCTATGTGCTTCATGCTACGTTCGCCCTTTCTCAATCTCCCTCAATCGGTCTCTACCTATAATGGCTCTATAGGGGGTACCGTTATAAAAGAAAAATTCATTCTAACTGAAAGATGTATTGTTGTAAAAAATAGCACCCTGAAAGTTTTATCAAAATTGTTGGAGCCATTTTCGAGAAAATCAAAATGAAAGACTATTGTGAATGTACCTTTTTCTATTTTCATCTTTATTTTATCAACACTCATACTTATAACATCATGATTTATACCAATGCGTTCTCTTTAATATATCATTATTGTCTAAATACTTAAATTAATGCCTTTTTATAAGTCAGTCTTAAATAAACTCTTAAAATGAACCGTTTGCTTTTTATTTGGGACTCCTTGTAATTGGTCACTGCAGTGACATTCTGGAATTTCTGCATTCTTTGTGACATTGTATATGTATTGCGGTATATATACAACGCGGCGTTAAAACGCGGCTGTTTGACGAGACGATAGAGCTCTGGTCCTCAGCTCATAATTTTCGCATTAGTTTTGCGCAGAAACTTTCATTATCACGTCGCAACAACCAATTTTTGGATCACAGGGAACGAATTCTTTGCGGTGGCCTATGGTTGTTGTCGGAGTCATCGTCACTGCTGCTTTCCAATATGTAGGCCGAAAGAATCGCCACCTCTACTATATTTCGTGTGGACATACATTATTTGTTTTTTCACTTTTGCCTTTAATCACTGTAATTGGAAATGTATTATTTATTCTTTTTTTAATTAAATTAATTAAGGTAATTGAAACACTTCAGAAACTCATGTCTATATTTAACCAAAACAACCAAAACAACCAAGAAACAGGGACTCATTTGAGTGACGCTGTGTAATCGTCACTGCTGAAAATGATAAATGTCATAGCAGTTTAGGCTCGCCGCCAACGATCAGCGGTTTGAGAGTTGTCACGTCGTGTAATGGTCACTGTTTTGCATGTCCTTGCAGTGACACCGAGGTACAGGGAAGACAGGGACACACTTTGACGTTCATTGTATTTTGGGACAACAAGGACAGACATGGGTCATTCGTGTGATAGTCACTGTAGCTAGCTGTGGAACGATGATCTTTGTCGTATCAGTGACAGTGGTAGGACCTATTTTGTTGTGACGTCGCAGAGTCCCTGCAGTGACCAATCACAAGGACCGTCTTGTGCTAGCCTTACCAACATATCGATGTCACATGTCAGTCAAATTAAAAAGCTCTTGCTGTACACAACACCACCTCAACAATATCTGGTTTACTTAGTGATCGTTTCGTAAAATTTAATTATTTGTGTTTTTTAAAATGTGTTCTATCATAAATAAAAATAATGCAAATAAATAAAACAGATCTGCGTTTACTCACTCGCTTGCTCCTTACTCTCGCTCCATGGCTATGTTATTCACGCTACGTTCGCCCGTTCTCACTCTCTCTCAATCGGTCTCAATCGCTCTTTACCTATTCTTAGACAAAAACGTTGCACATTTCCGTTTCACTACTTCCGTTTCATCCGTAAGAAATGTATCCTCATGCGCGTAAAGAAGTTTCCCTTCAATAAATACTATTCACTCCCTGTCTTTTTCTAATAATATAATTTTTCAACGTTCATGTTCTTCGAGAAACAACTCTGAAAAAAATCTTCGAGAAATAAGTATCTCGCTTTTATAATTTCTGTTTTTACTTGGTCATAGGGATGCAGAGGCGATTGAGCTCATAGTTACGAAAGATTTGGCTTCAGGTATCAAAATTGACAAAGGTGGTATAGATGATACTTGTGAGAAAATCAACTCCTCTTCCATTCCCGAAAAAAATTGGTAAGTATCGCTGTTCTGGAATAAGAACATACAGATGAATGCGGCTCAATGGAGGTAAGCAGTGTAAGCGGGAATCGTTATTTGCTTCCTTTTGTCGATGACTATAGCCGGTCTTTGGTGGAGATGTCCAGGTGCATGATAATAGAGGCAGGATTTTGAAGAGAGTTTTGGGCTGAGACAATTTTGACGGCTGCATACTTGCAAAATTGACTACCATCAAGAGCAATCAAAATTACCACTTTTGAGATGTGGAACGGTTCTAAACCATGCTTCGAACATCTTCGTTTGTTTAAAGAGAGATGTTAGGTCCATGTTTCAACAGAGAAACGTAGGAAATTCGAAAGGAAGTCTGACAGTATGGTTTTTGTGGGATATGATCAAAATTCTAAGGCGTAAAGATTGCTCAATCCCGAAAATAAAATAATTGTAGTCAGTAGAGATGTTTGTTTCCTGAGGTTAAGTGGGTCAGTTTCACAGTTTCCGATGGTGCAACAAATAATATACGAGAGCTGCTAAGTAATGATTGATTGGTTGGGGTAATCGTAGTTAGACGACCAAACAGCTGAAGAAGGAATGATGGATGCTGAAAAGGATGATCGGGAATATTTTTCTGGTGAGGATATGGATTAATCTTCAGTGAAAAACTCCTCAAAATCTTCGGTTCCAACGCACATCGCTAATAACAAACCTTATGTCTACTCTTCAGAGTAGGCAAACTTGCTCGCAGCCTATTTCTCTGCCAGCTGTACGCTGCCTTACAGCAACGTTGCCCCTCCGGTACTTGAGAAAATGTTAACCGTCAGCTTAAGGAATATCTTGAAGATCAAAAGCTTTTCCATGACCGTCCACCGAACAGTAGAACAAATCTTTACATCGCTTTGCTGAAAGTAAGATTAATGCTCTTGATATCTCCAAGGCATTAGATAGAGTTTGGCATGAAGCTCTCTTATCGAAAATGCGTGCCTTTGTGATTGATGATACTCTTGTTCGTTGGATTATGAGCTTCTGGACTGTTCAATACAAGTTTAATTGGACGCATTCAAGCCTGATTCCCACAAAAAAAATGCTGGTGTGCCACATGGCTCCATTCTGTCTCCGACTCTTTTCCTCATTTATACTGTTATACAGTAGAAGCTTTTTGAATGAAAAACAAAAACTTATGTGTGCTACCACCAAGTTCATAAGTTGGAGTAATTGCTATTTCATGGGGGCCAACGCGATCATCAGTCGGAGACAGAACAGAGCCCTGGGGCACACCAGCATTTATTTTATGGGAATCAGACTTGAATCCGTCCAATACAACTTGTATTGAACGGTCCAGAAGATAGCTTCTAATCCAACGAACAAGAGTATCATCGATCCCAAAAGCACGCATTTTCGATAAAAGAGCTTCATGGCAAACTCTGTCGAGTGCCTTGGAGATATCAGAGCAATAATCTTACTTTCACCAAAGCGATGTAAAGATTTGTTCCACTGTTCGTTGAGATATGCCATCAGATCACCAGTGGAACGGTTGCTGCGGAAGCCGTGCTGACGGTCATGGAGAAGCTTTCGATCTTCGAGATATTCCTTAAACTGACGGTTAATCAGTGTTTCCATGACCTTAGAAAGAAGGGATGTCAGTGCTATGGGTCGGTAGGAGGAGCGGGAGGATGGGTCACCTTTCTTAGGGACAGGCTGGACAAATGCTGTTTTCCATCTTCTAGGAAAGATTCCAGAAGAGTAGGACCGATGGAAAAGCTTACGCAGTGGCTTTGCCAGTGTGGAAGAACACCTCTTCAGAAGAATCGGGATCAGAGGCAAATATCCTTCCTTTGAATCTCTAACAAAATCTCACCATCAAATTTAGTGCTTGTTACTTACGGTGGTAAATTATTGAAGCCGGTTGGGAAGTGTAGATTGTTATGCTCGTTTATAAATATTTCACAAATGCAATGTTTAAATCGTAGAAAGTTATTCCACACCAATCTTGGGTTTACACAACTTGTTGTGATTTTGGCTTAGTAAAAAAAAGTTCCACTAACAGTTCAAGAGAGAATAATGTTGACATTAGACAAATTAGAAAAGACTCTGGTAAAAGAAAAAGTTTCTCATCTTAAAATTTGGGTTAGTAAATTGATTGTTGTAGAGAAAAATAGTGGAGATTTGTTGAAGTTTCAAACGTACTTCAATGAACAAACCTTATAATTTTTGAACGCATCAATTTTTCTTTTTTTAGCACTATAAAAAAAAGTGCTTGCGTACAAAGTTCACATGTGAGAAGTGAAACTTCTTTTTTTAATTTGTATTTATTTATAAATTTATGTCATATGACACTACACACCGTATGCAGACTAATGACAATGTTAATAAATAAAACAGATCTGCGTTTACTCACTCGCTTGCTCGTTACTCTCGCTCCATGGCTGTGTGGTTCATGCTACGTTCGCCCGTTCCCATTCTCTCTCAATCGGTTCAAATGACGAATTGTAAATTAAAATGTTACGTGTTTTTTTGTAAATATTAAAATTTTCTAACCTTCAAACGAATTAACATAAGAAATTGTATTTGAACAAAAAGGTAACAATTATATTTCTTACTCTGAATAAATGCTTAGTATAGAACGATTTACAAATTAATCACAAATTATTTATTTATAAATTAAACTCACTCTACACACTGTATACTAATGATAATGCAAATAAATAAAACAGATCTACGTTTACTTACTCGCTTGATCCATGGCTATGTGCTTCATGCTACGTTCGCCCTTTCTCAATCTCCCTCAATCGGTCTCTACCTATAATGGCTCTATAGGGGGTACCGTTATAAAAGAAAAATTCATTCTAACTGAAAGATGTATTGTTGTAAAAAATAGCACCCTGAAAGTTTTATCAAAATTGTTGGAGCCATTTTCGAGAAAATCAAAATGAAAGATTATTGTGAATGTACCTTTTTCTATTTTCATCTTTATTTTATCAACACTCATACTTATAACATCATGATTTATACCAATGCGTTCTCTTTAATATATCATTATTGTCTAAATACTTAAATTAATGCCTTTTTATAAGTCAGTCTTAAATAAACTCTTAAAATGAACCCTTTGCTTTTTATTTGGGACTCCTTGTAATTGGTCACTGCAGTGACATTCTGGAATTTCTGCATTCTTTGTGACATTGTATATGTATTGCGGTATATATACAACGCGGCGTTAAAACGCGGCTGTTTGACGAGACGATAGAGCTCTGGTCCTCAGCTCATAATTTTCGCATTAGTTTTGCGCAGAAACTTTCATTATCACGTCGCAACAACCAATTTTTGGATCACAGGGAACGAATTCTTTGCGGTGGCCTATGGTTGTTGTCGGAGTCATCGTCACTGCTGCTTTCCAATATGTAGGCCGAAAGAATCGCCACCTCTACTATATTTCGTGTGGACATACATTATTTGTTTTTTCACTTTTGCCTTTAATCACTGTAATTGGAAATGTATTATTTATTCTTTTTTTAATTAAATTAATTAAGGTAATTGAAACACTTCAGAAACTCATGTCTATATTTAACCAAAACAACCAAAACAACCAAGAAACAGGGACTCATTTGAGTGACGCCGTGTAATCGTCACTGCTGAAAATGATAAATGTCATAGCACTTTAGGCTCACCGCCAACGATCAGGGGTTTGAGAGTTGTCACGTCGTGTAATGGTCACTGTTTTGCATGTCCTTGCAGTGACACCGAGATACAGGGAAAACAGGGACACACTTTGACGTTCAACAAGGACAGACATGGGTCATTCGTGTGATAGTCACTGTAGCTAGCTGTGGAACGATGATCTTTGTCGTATCAGTGACAGTGGTAGGACCTATTTTGTTGTGACGTCGCAGAGTCCCTGCAGTGACCAATCACAAGGACCGTCTTGTGCTAGCCTTACCAACATATCGATGTCACATGTCAGTCAAATTAAAAAGCTCTTGCTGTACACAACACCACCTCAACAATATCTGGTTTACTTAGTGATCGTTTCGTAAAATTTAATTATTTGTGTTTTTTAAAATGTGTTCTATCATAAATAAAAATAATGCAAATAAATAAAACAGATCTGCGTTTACTCACTCGCTTGCTCCTTACTCTCGCTCCATGGCTATGTTATTCACGCTACGTTCGCCCGTTCTCACTCTCTCTCAATCGGTCTCAATCGCTCTTTACCTATTCTTAGACAAAAACGTTGCACATTTCCGTTTCACTACTTCCGTTTCATCCGTAAGAAATGTATCCTCATGCGCGTAAAGAAGTTTCCCTTCAATAAATACTATTCACTCCCTGTCTTTTTCTAATAATATAATTTTTCAACGTTCATGTTCTTCGAGAAACAACTCTGAAAAAAATCTTCGAGAAATAAGTATCTCGCTTTTATAATTTCTGTTTTTACTTGGTCATAGGGATGCAGAGGCGATTGAGCTCATAGTTACGAAAGATTTGGCTTCAGGTATCAAAATTGACAAAGGTGGTATAGATGATACTTGTGAGAAAATCAACTCCTCTTCCATTCCCGAAAAAAATTGGTAAGTATCGCTGTTCTGGAATAAGAACATACAGATGAATGCGGCTCAATGGAGGTAAGCAGTGTAAGCGGGAATCGTTATTTGCTTCCTTTTGTCGATGACTATAGCCGGTCTTTGGTGGAGATGTCCAGGTGCATGATAATAGAGGCAGGATTTTGAAGAGAGTTTTGGGCTGAGACAATTTTGACGGCTGCATACTTGCAAAATTGACTACCATCAAGAGCAATCAAAATTACCACTTTTGAGATGTGGAACGGTTCTAAACCATGCTTTGAACATCTTCGTTTGTTTAAAGAGAGATGTTAGGTCCATGTTTCAACAGAGAAACGTAGGAAATTCGAAAGGAAGTCTGACAGTATGGTTTTTGTGGGATATGATCAAAATTCTAAGGCGTAAAGATTGCTCAATCCCGAAAATAAAATAATTGTAGTCAGTAGAGATGTTTGTTTCCTGAGGTTAAGTGGGTCAGTTTCACAGTTTCCGATGGTGCAACAAATAATATACGAGAGCTGCTAAGTAATGATTGATTGGTTGGGGTAATCGTAGTTAGACGACCAAACAGCTGAAGAAGGAATGATGGATGCTGAAAAGGATGATCGGGAATATTTTTCTGGTGAGGATATGGATTAATCTTCAGTGAAAAACTCCTCAAAATCTTCGGTTCCAACGCACATCGCTAATAACAAACCTTATGTCTACTCTTCAGAGTAGGCAAACTTGCTCGCAGCCTATTTCTCTGCCAGCTGTACGCTGCCTTACAGCAACGTTGCCCCTCCGGTACTTGAGAAAATGTTAACCGTCAGCTTAAGGAATATCTTGAAGATCAAAAGCTTTTCCATGACCGTCCACCGAACAGTAGAACAAATCTTTACATCGCTTTGCTGAAAGTAAGATTAATGCTCTTGATATCTCCAAGGCATTAGATAGAGTTTGGCATGAAGCTCTCTTATCGAAAATGCGTGCCTTTGTGATTGATGATACTCTTGTTCGTTGGATTATGAGCTTCTGGACTGTTCAATACAAGTTTAATTGGACGCATTCAAGCCTGATTCCCACAAAAAAATGCTGGTGTGCCACATGGCTCCATTCTGTCTCCGACTCTTTTCCTCATTTATACTGTTATACAGTAGAAGCTTTTTGAATGAAAAACAAAAACTTATGTGTGCTACCACCAAGCTCATAAGTTGGAGTAATTGCTATTTCATGGGGGCCAACGCGATCATCAGTCGGAGACAGAACAGAGCCCTGGGGCACACCAGCATTTATTTTATGGGAATCAGACTTGAATCCGTCCAATACAACTTGTATTGAACGGTCCAGAAGATAGCTTCTAATCCAACGAACAAGAGTATCATCGATCCCAAAAGCACGCATTTTCGATAAAAGAGCTTCATGGCAAACTCTGTCGAGTGCCTTGGAGATATCAAGAGCAATAATCTTACTTTCACCAAAGCGATGTAAAGATTTGTTCCACTGTTCGTTGAGATATGCCATCAGATCACCAGTGGAACGGTTGCTGCGGAAGCCGTGCTGACGGTCATGGAGAAGCTTTCGATCTTCGAGATATTCCTTAAACTGACGGTTAATCAGTGTTTCCATGACCTTAGAAAGAAGGGATGTCAGTGCTATGGGTCGGTAGGAGGAGCGGGAGGATGGGTCACCTTTGTTAGGGACAGGCTGGACAAATGCTGTTTTCCATCTTCTAGGAAAGATTCCAGAAGAGTAGGAGCGATGGAAAAGCTTACGCAGTGGCTTTGCCAGTGTGGAAGAACACCTCTTCAGAAGAATCGGGATCAGAGGCAAATATCCTTCCTTTGAATCTCTAACAAAATCTCACCATCAAATTTAGTGCTTGTTACTTACGGTGGTAAATTATTGAAGCCGGTTGGGAAGTGTAGATTGTTATGCTCGTTTATAAATATTTCACAAATGCAATGTTTAAATCGTAGAAAGTTATTCCACACCAATCTTGGGTTTACACAACTTGTTGTGATTTTGGCTTAGTAAAAAAAAGTTCCACTAACAGTTCAAGAGAGAATAATGTTGACATTAGACAAATTAGAAAAGACTCTGGTAAAAGAAAAAGTTTCTCATCTTCAAATTTGGGTTAGTAAATTGATTGTTGTAGAGAAAAATAGTGGAGATTTGTTGAAGTTTCAAACGTACTTCAATGAACAAACCTTATAATTTTTGAACGCATCAATTTTCTTTTTTTAGCACTATAAAAAAAAGTGCTTGCGTACAAAGTTCACATGTGAGAAGTGAAACTTCTTTTTTTAATTTGTATTTATTTATAAATTTATGTCATATGACACTACACACCGTATGCAGACTAATGACAATGTTAATAAATAAAACAGATCTGCGTTTACTCACTCGCTTGCTCGTTACTCTCGCTCCATGGCTGTGTGGTTCATGCTACGTTCGCCCGTTCCCATTCTCTCTCAATCGGTTCAAATGACGAATTGTAAATTAAAATGTTACGTGTTTTTTTGTAAATATTAAAATTTTCTAACCTTCAAACGAATTAACATAAGAAATTGTATTTGAACAAAAAGGTAACAATTATATTTCTTACTCTGAATAAATGCTTAGTATAGAACGATTTACAAATTAATCACAAATTATTTATTTATAAATTAAACTCACTCTACACACTGTATACTAATGATAATGCAAATAAATAAAACAGATCTACGTTTACTTACTCGCTTGATCCATGGCTATGTGCTTCATGCTACGTTCGCCCTTTCTCAATCTCCCTCAATCGGTCTCTACCTATAATGGCTCTATAGGGGGTACCGTTATAAAAGAAAAATTCATTCTAACTGAAAGATGTATTGTTGTAAAAAATAGCACCCTGAAAGTTTTATCAAAATTGTTGGAGCCATTTTCGAGAAAATCAAAATGAAAGATTATTGTGAATGTACCTTTTTCTATTTTCATCTTTATTTTATCAACACTCATACTTATAACATCATGATTTATACCAATGCGTTCTCTTTAATATATCATTATTGTCTAAATACTTAAATTAATGCCTTTTTATAAGTCAGTCTTAAATAAACTCTTAAAATGAACCCTTTGCTTTTTATTTGGGACTCCTTGTAATTGGTCACTGCAGTGACATTCTGGAATTTCTGCATTCTTTGTGACATTGTATATGTATTGCGGTATATATACAACGCGGCATTAAAACGCGGCTGTTTGACGAGACGATAGAGCTCTGGTCCTCAGCTCATAATTTTCGCATTAGTTTTGCGCAGAAACTTTCATTATCACGTCGCAACAACCAATTTTTGGATCACAGGGAACGAATTCTTTGCGGTGGCCTATGGTTGTTGTCGGAGTCATCGTCACTGCTGCTTTCCAATATGTAGGCCGAAAGAATCGCCACCTCTACTATATTTCGTGTGGACATACATTATTTGTTTTTTCACTTTTGCCTTTAATCACTGTAATTGGAAATGTATTATTTATTCTTTTTTTAATTAAATTAATTAAGGTAATTGAAACACTTCAGAAACTCATGTCTATATTTAACCAAAACAACCAAAACAACCAAGAAACAGGGACTCATTTGAGTGACGCCGTGTAATCGTCACTGCTGAAAATGATAAATGTCATAGCAGTTTAGGCTCACCGCCAACGATCAGGGGTTTGAGAGTTGTCACGTCGTGTAATGGTCACTGTTTTGAATGTCCTTGCAGTGACACCGAGATACAGGGAAAACAGGGACACACTTTGACGTTCATTGTATTTTGGGACAACAAGGACAGACATGGGTCATTCGTGTGATAGTCACTGTAGCTAGCTGTGGAACGATGATCTTTGTCGTATCAGTGACAGTGGTAGGACCTATTTTGTTGTGACGTCGCAGAGTCCCTGCAGTGACCAATCACAAGGACCGTCTTGTGCTAGCCTTACCAACATATCGATGTCACATGTCAGTCAAATTAAAAAGCTCTTGCTGTACACAACACCACCTCAACAATATCTGGTTTACTTAGTGATCGTTTCGTAAAATTTAATTATTTGTGTTTTTTAAAATGTGTTCTATCATAAATAAAAATAATGCAAATAAATAAAACAGATCTGCGTTTACTCACTCGCTTGCTCCTTACTCTCGCTCCATGGCTATGTTATTCACGCTACGTTCGCCCGTTCTCACTCTCTCTCAATCGGTCTCAATCGCTCTTTACCTATTCTTAGACAAAAACGTTGCACATTTCCGTTTCACTACTTCCGTTTCATCCGTAAGAAATGTATCCTCATGCGCGTAAAGAAGTTTCCCTTCAATAAATACTATTCACTCCCTGTCTTTTTCTAATAATATAATTTTTCAACGTTCATGTTCTTCGAGAAACAACTCTGAAAAAAATCTTCGAGAAATAAGTATCTCGCTTTTATAATTTCTGTTTTTACTTGGTCATAGGGATGCAGAGGCGATTGAGCTCATAGTTACGAAAGATTTGGCTTCAGGTATCAAAATTGACAAAGGTGGTATAGATGATACTTGTGAGAAAATCAACTCCTCTTCCATTCCCGAAAAAAATTGGTAAGTATCGCTGTTCTGGAATAAGAACATACAGATGAATGCGGCTCAATGGAGGTAAGTAGTGTAAGCGGGAATCGTTATTTGCTTCCTTTTGTCGATGACTATAGCCGATATACAATTGTTATTTGTTGTGTCGCTGAAAGGTGCAAGAGGTCTTTGGTGGAGATGTCCAGGTGCATGATAATAGAGGCAGGATTTTGAAGAGAGTTTTGGGCTGAGACAATTTTGACGGCTGCATACTTGCAAAATTGACTACCATCAAGAGCAATCAAAATTACCACTTTTGAGATGTGGAACGGTTCTAAACCATGCTTCGAACATCTTCGTTTGTTTAAAGAGAGATGTTAGGTCCATGTTTCAACAGAGAAACGTAGGAAATTCGAAAGGAAGTCTGACAGTATGGTTTTTGTGGGATATGATCAAAATTCTAAGGCGTAAAGATTGCTCAATCCCGAAAATAAAATAATTGTAGTCAGTAGAGATGTTTGTTTCCTGAGGTTAAGTGGGTCAGTTTCACAGTTTCCGATGTCGCAACAAATAATATACGAGAGCTGCTAAGTAATGATTGATTGGTTGGGGTAATCGTAGTTAGACGACCAAACAGCTGAAGAAGGAATGATGGATGCTGAAAAGGATGATCGGGAATATTTTTCTGGTGAGGATATGGATTCTTTTTATGAATCTCTTTGGATTCGACAGCAAATATGTTAATCAGGTTCAGGGTATTATTGAAGAATTAATTGTTCAGATTGGTGGTTGGGTGCTGTATGAATAGGGTAGGCACTGAAAGGCATCAAACTGGTGATGCACAGTCGCTGCAACTATATCGTACACATCAATTGCGGATGAGCCCAACCAATTGGACCAACGGTGGCGTCAACAGTCAACGAAGCAGACGCCCTAATGAGCTACTTCGACGTATTTGGAGATAAGGTCATTAGGACAATTCAATGCAAGTCAGGGCATTGAAATAGAGATGGTGGCGGATGAACCCTTAATGGGCCAACGGCAGCGCTCATATCCCCGAAGTGGGTTACTGACTCCGGATTCTCCGGTTCCTTTTGTCCAAGGAATCCAACAAAGGATCTGGCCCTCCAGGTTGGGGGTTGTGCGTGGGGTTAACAACCCTGCCACGGAAAAAAGAAAAAGTTGCGAAGCGACCAATAGCCTCGGAAAAGGACGGATTTACTGTTGACGACCCGGAAAGACGAATCAAGGACAACGACCTTCGGATCTGCACGTGGAATGTTAGAACTCTTAACAGACCACGTGCATCCAAACAACTAGCGGAGGCCCTAGACTGCTACAGAGCAGGAATTACTGCCATCCAGGAAGTGCGATGGAATGGGCCGGGCAAAAGGAGGATGAAAAACTGTGACGTGTACTACGGTGATTGCGCAAGAAGACCACAGCGTTTATTTGGGTGCGGATTCGTCATAAGCGGTAGACTAAGGCAAGAAGTCTTGGGCTTTCGACACGTAAGTGAGCGACTTGTGAAAATCCGTATCAAGGCTAAATTTGCCAACATTAGCCTAATATGCGCTCATGCCCCGACAGAGGACAAAGATGACGCCACCAAGGATGACTTCTATGAGCTCCTCGACAAAACCTATGAGCAATGCCCTAAATACGACGTTAAGATCGTACTAGGTGATTTTAATGCCAAAATAGGTAAAGAGGAAATCTTTGGTAGGACTGTCGGAAAACATAGCCTACACGACACAACGTCTGAAAACGGACTTAGGCTAATTGACTTCGCAGCGGCACATAACGTCGCCATTGCAAGCACATGGTTTTCTCATCTCGATATACAGAAAAGGACTTGGCGACACCCAGATCAAAGAACCGTCAATCAGATTGATCACGTTGCGATCGATGCAAGACACGCCTCCAGTATCTTGGATGTTCGCACCTTCCGAGCAGCTAACATCGACTCGGATCACTACCTTGTTGCAGCAAAGGTAAGAATGCGAATAACCCGAACTCCACAACAACGGAGTAATACTGTGAGGAAGTATGACGTCGGAAAGCTGCAATCGCAAGAAACCGCCAGAACCTATGCCGATCGAATATCCCGTAACCTCTCAAGAAATCTAGTACCGCCAGCATCAAGTGCCGAAGATCAGTGGCAACACTGCCAACAAGCCATCAGAGATGCCGCAACTGATGTGCTAGGTTTCACCAGACCACCACCACGAAACCTCTGGTTTGATGACGAATGCAGGCAGGCCCATGCAGCCAAACAAGATGCATATAAAGCGACGCTGCAAAGAAAGACGAGAGCTGCTCGCGAGCTTTACGAGCAGAAAAGACGGGAAGAACACCGGCTTCTCCAAAAGAAAAAAAGAGAGCATGAGAAGCGCGCGATCGAAGATATTGAAAGATGCTGCTCCAGGAACAACGTGCGGAAGTTTTACCAACAGGTAAAAAGAACATGCCAAGGAAAAAAATCCCGCACAGAAGCCTGTAGAGATAGGAATGGAAACCTCGTAGTAGAGTCACAGTCGGTGCTGAGTACATGGAAGGACCATTTCTGCAGACTGTTAAACGGCGATGAAGGCCAAAATCCCGCTGTCAGGCAGAATGAACCATTCAACATGGATGATGACAGACAAAACTTCCGTCCACCTGACCAAAATGAAGTAAGGATAGCAATATCTAAACTCAAAAACAACAAAGCTGCTGGACCCGACGGATTACCCGCCGAACTTTTTAAAGCGGCTGGAGATGACCTGGTGGAGTGCATACACCAACTCATCTCTAAAGTTTGGTCAGAAGAAAGTATGCCTGATGAATGGAACCTCAGCATCGTTTGCCCGATCCACAAGAAAGGAGACCCTCTAAACTGCGCCAACTATGGAGGAATAAGTCTCCTGAATATCACCTACAAGATCCTCTCTGCCGTACTATGTGAACGCCTGAAACCTTTCGTCAGCAACCTGATTGGCCCCTATCAGTGTGGTTTCAGACCAGGAAAGTCCACAATCGATCAAATGTTCACGCTACGGCAGATCCTGGAAACCACCCAAGAATTCCAAATCGATACCCACCACCTCTTTATCGATAGCATTTATAGAGACGAGCTATACAGAGCCATGTCAGGTTTTGGCATTCCCACAAAACTCGTCCGACTGTGCAGGATGACGATGGAGAACTCTCGCTGCTCCGTCAAGGTTGGTTCTGACCTCACAGAAGCTTTTGACGTCAAAAAAGGATTCCGACAAGGTGATGCGCTATCGTGCGATTTCTTCAACTTAATATTTGAAAAAATTATAAGAAACTCGCAAGTGAATTGTAGTGGGACAATTTTTTTCAAGTCTGTGCAATTGCTAGCATACGCTGACGACATAGACATCATTGGCAGAACTCGGCGAGCTGTCACTGGAACGTTTGCTAGCATTGAAACTGAAGCGGCTAAGATGGGACTAGCAGTCAATGAGGCCAAAACGAAGTACCTGCTGTCCACAAAAAGGGACACACAACACCGGCGGATTGGACAAAACATCACAATAGACAGGTACAACTTTGAGGTAGTTAGGGACTTTGTGTACCTCGGATCCGCTATAACATCTGACAACAACATCTCGTCAGAAATAAAGCGAAGAATTACTCTTGCCAATCGCTGTTTCTATGGGCTAGGAAGGCAATTGAGTAGCAAAGCCCTCTCTCGAAAGACAAAGGAGACTATGTATAAGACCCTAATCATCCCAGTCCTGCTCTATGGCGCCGAGGCATGGACTCTATCTAAAGCGGATGAAGATATCCTTAGTCGTTTCGAGCGTAAGATTCTTCGGAAGATTTTTGGCCCTATCTGCGTTAACGGGCTTTGGAGGAGAAGGTTCAACCAAGAACTATACGAGCTTTACAGCGACATTGACCTGGTCAAAAAAATACGCATATCACGTTTAACATGGCTAGGTCATGTAGAGCGAATGGACAACAATGCTCCGGCTCGCAGGATCTTCGATTCCATCCCAGAGGGTAGACGCAGTCAAGGAAGACTTCGCCTTAGGTGGCGCGATCAAGTGGAGGACGACCTCAACCAACTTGGAGTGCAAAACTGGAGGCAGCTAGCCAAAGCAGAGTTGGCTGGAGAGGCATGTTGGTTGAGGCCCAGGTTCGTCCCGAACTGTAGCGCCACCTAAGTAAGTAAGTAATTGTTCAGAAAATAATATCTAACACATCAACAAAAGGTAAACCACCTTAAAGATATATTATTGAGGTTCATGTCGTAAAGCAAAAGCACGAAAAAAATAGGAATCCAACAAGTTTATAAGAGGCTTTGGGGGGCAATGAAGTGGAATTCTTAAAAAGTGCAATGAAGACGGAGAGACAGTCATTGCAGAACAACAATACTTGGAATATTGTGCCTTTGCCTTCTGACAGAAAAGCAGTAGGTTGTAAATGGGTCTACAAACGAAAAACAGCTGAAGGAGGAGAAAAATGTGTCTACAAGGCTCGTCTGGTTGCGCAACGTTGACTACGTAATTCCATACCGCTGACAAAAACCTTGCGTAACGTTTGCTCCTGCTATTCGTCACACAACACTGAGGGTTCTTTTGGCAGTTTCGGTCATCGTAAAATGCACGTGCAGCATTTTGATGCTAAAACAGCTTTCCGTAGTTTCCTAAAGGAAACAGTCTACATGCGGCAACCTCCAGGCTTCGTAATTGAAAGTTAGCAGAATGAAGTATGTAAATTAAATAAAAGTATTTACGGGTTAAAGCAGTCAGCGAAGTCATAAAATCAAGTCGTAAATGAAGCAATATCCGACATTCGTTTCAAAAGAAAATTAATCAATGCTTATACACAAAAAAGATTGGGAATACTTGGATTTTCGTCCTGATTTATGTTAATGACCTGTTAGTTTCAAGTAAAGATATGCAACTTTTTGACGATACTAGCAAGTCATTGGGGCTTAAGTATGAGCTCGGAAATCTGGGACCCATCGAACAATATCTTGGACTTGATGTTAATCGCAATAGCAACGGACACTTCTCAATAAGTTTAACAGGATACATCAATAAAATATTTGAAGACATGAGTTTGAAAAATGCTAAGACCTCAAATGTTCCGTTGGAACCCAGCTATGGTTAAGTCTGATCTATGTTTGGATAACGAAAAATATCAGAGGTTTATCGGTTTATTCTCTATACTCGCTAGAAAGGTTTCTCAACCCTCATCAGAAGACTGGAACGAACTGAAGAGATAAGTTAGGTATCTTAAAGGCACAGTAGATCTTAAACTAGGACTAGGCGAAACAAAATACACATCCAAACTCTTTGGTTACGCAAATACTAACCGGGCAAAGGATTGCAAAGAACGAAAATCTAATAGCGGAAACATCTTCAATATCTTCCATGGAACAGTAAGCTGGAGTTTTAGAAAGCAAAATTGCATAGCTATCACAAAAAAAGTTTGGTTAAAATGATTACTCGAGATATGAACCAAATTTTCAATGAACCCGTTTTAATATTAAGAGATAATCAAAGCTGTTTGAAATGAATCTCCATGGAAAAATTCAAAGTATAATTTTATCAAGGACTACATCGCATATGTTATTGTAATATGTAAATACTGTGAAAGTACCAACATGGTAGCGGATCATCTTATAAAACCACTGCCAGTAGGAAGAGTCAAGGAACTCAGAGAAAGATACTTCAGCACGTTTGAGGAGGAGTGTTGAAGTTTCAAACGCACTTCATTGAACAAACCTAATTATATTTGAACGCATCCTTGAGGACAGACAAATATACCCACTCCCGCTGTTTTTGATTTTTTGTATGCAAGCTGCCTTATGGGCATAACACCTAAGACAGTTTATTATTACGGAAATTAATTTGGAACTTCACTGCACGGTTTGACATTGCCAGAGTTGTGTTTTAAAAGTAAGTTCTAATGTTCGCCGCGGTTTAAGGAAGAATTTATTTCACGTGTACGTCTACACTATTCGTTATAGGTCAGCTGTTTTGGCATTAAGTGTAACTCAGGTTGGAGTAAATACTCTTTTACCATCATGGTCTCTTGATCTATGTTAGGAATGATATTGCTTGCCAGAGCCTTCCCCGATACGGGCAATGTTCCAAGAAGGACTTTTACTTCTTGTGGCTCAAATTCACTATCCGCAAGCATGTCATTCATTATTGTATTATATAACAGGAGACCAAATTTCGACTGTTATTCGACTTGGAACGAGTTTGATGCTCTGTCTGTTTCCATTCCTTTGTTCTCGCACTGAAATCGTTATTGCGGGTCATTCCAATGTACACAATTCCAATTGGCTCCGCTATTCTGGTCAGACAACACCCGAAGGAAGGTATGTCGAGCTCTTTGCCGGGTCACATCACCTTACCCAACTGATCGATGTGCCAACGCGTATACCGGATGTTGCTGAGCAAGCCGCCCATACTCTTGATTTGTTTCTTACTTCTCACCCTGATAAGTATACCGCTAGTGTAACTTCTACATTTGGCACTTCGGACCATTGTGCCATTTGAGCAAAGTTCTCGTCCTCAACCCATCCAGTTAAAGAAAAATTCCTCACCAGGGAGTCAACTCGATAGTGAAATGATCAAAAATGTGATTCTTCTAGGGATGCGTGCTTTTATTCTTAACAGAGTAACAAGCATGAAGCCCAAAAAAAGTCCTGGTTTCAATCTGAGTGTAAAGAAGCTATCCGAAAGCTATCGGAAAAAGCTTGTTTATGCTTTGTGCAAGGAAATCATGCAACTTCGTTATTGAAAAAAACAATTTTTTCCTTAATGACAAACCTATTGTCTACTCTTCAGAGAAGGCAAACTTGCTCGCAGCCTATTTCTGTGCCAGTTCTACGCTTCCTTACAGCAACGTTGCCCCTCCTGTACTTGAGAATGTAAATTTTTCCATGAGACAGATTATTTTTCCGGAAACGCTGATAAACCGTTAGCTAAAGGAATATCTTGAAGACTAAAAGCTTTTCCGTGACCGTCAGTATGGCTATCGCAGCAACCGTTCCACTGGCGATCCGATGGCACATCTCACCGAACAGTGGAACAAATCTTAACATCGCTTTGCTGAAAGTAAGATTATTGCTCTTGATATCTCCAAGGCATTTGATAGAGTTTGGCATGAAGCTCTCTTATCGAAAATGCGTGCCTTTGTGATTGATGATACTCTTGTTCGTTGGATTATGAGCTATCTTCTGGACCGTTCAATAAAAGTTGTTTTGGATGCATTCCAATCTGATTCCCACAAAATAAATGCTGGTGTGCACCAGGGCTCCGTTCTGTCTCCGACTCTTTTCCTCATTTATACTGTTATACAGTAAAAGCTTTTTGAATGAAGAACAACAACTTATGTGTACTTACACCAAGTTCATAGGTTGGAGTAATAGCTATTTCACGGGGGCCAACGAGATCATCAGACTCTTTAGTACTGCTTTATCGCTTTTATACTGGGATAGGGAAGAGGACAGGGAAGTAAGAGCTATAGTGTTGATAATTAGAAAGGAAATGGAACTGGCAAATGGGATAATAACAAGGAAGGCTAGATATAGGAAGGGTTAGTAGGAAGCGGTAGGGATGGAAAGAATGTCCACCGTGGAGGCGTAGGCACGCTGGCGTGCGTGGCTAAGATCGCCGGATGTGGGGGGGATCTTGCCCCCATGGATATACCTCACCTATTTCAAAAAACATATATCGTGCCATACTTAAACCACCTTATATAGGACCACACTCAGGATGCCCCGCAGGTTTTATCGCAGGGGGGATCTTTTTTCCCTCCCAACCTGGAATCAGTCGGTCCAAAATATTTGTGGATTCCCCAAATTTTGGTACTCCGCCTGCTGTCAAGTCCTCAGTTCCCCTCGGTAGTGTCCACCTTCCCCCACCCCCTGAAAAAGATGTTTAGCATGCCATTGTGCGACACTCGCACTTAACTATCATCAATCGAACATAAGAAATCTTCTGAAAAGCGTGATGTACATCCTCTTTTTATTACACAATAAAAGTACACAACCAAATAGTAAACAATACAAAAAATAACGGTCTGATTATATAAAAAAAAATAAATGAATTGACTTATAAATAATTTAATTTGATACGAGAACACTTTTGACGCTAATACAGTAAGATAAAACAAAGTCATTTAAACTTTTAAAGTTAACTTTAAAGTTAAACTGATGCTTCAAACCTCGATCGCTCTAATACTCAAGAGTGAGATTGAAATGAACCTTTTTTTATATATGTAGGTATGTGTTTACGAAGTTACTTACTTGTCCGTTTTACTTGCATTTATTCAAAAAAATTAAAATGTACAAGAAAAGGACTATCAGTTTCAAAAAAAAGGAATCATAAAAAAACAGTATCTATGGCCCTGTTTCCTCCCAAATCCCGTAATTTAAATTTCCAAACTTAATCTTTAATTATTTCAACTATCCCCCAGGTCCTACCTTGACAGAGCTCTATAAGGTGACAGAAGGGGTTGAGAGCGGCAAAATTTTGCCCATTAAATGGCAGGGAGGCACGAGGAAACCTGCCAGACGGCAACCCTGATTCACTGGTTTCCGTCCCCAAAAACAAAAAAATCACCTTGATTATCACTCCACGCAAATTCTAAAACAATCAATCAAAAAACAATAATTAATAATTCTCCAACGAAATATCACGCCTTTCACTTAATTATATACATGAATAAAAATATGAAAAAAAGAAAATAATTATAAGAAAAGAAAAACATGCAAAAAAAATATTAATTAAGATAAGAACTGCTCCAGCACTAATTGTTTCGATCGTTCTTGTGGAAATCCGCCGTTATATCTTCATATGTCCCACAAAGGATTCTATAGACACATTTATATATAAATATACGTTTTCAATTTATAGCAGCTTTTCCTATGGAATCCTGGTTTCAAGCTTAGGAACCCTTTCCTCGTACTTTAATTTGGAAGATAATCTTTTCGGTTCACATAATAAGCGGCTTTTATACATATATACATCTATATCAGGTGAATCCCGACGGAACGGTTGTTCGTACTGTGGCTTTCCGTCTAACTTGGTTCAAACCCTTTAGCCCTAGCTACAAAAGTTTCCTATTTTTTCTTTTTATCTTTTTCGAAATTACTTGTTGGCCCGGGTTTCTTTTCACAGGCTTTTACTCCAGCAGTATTTAATTTCCTCCCTCGGTTACACTTTTTGATTCCAGATATTCGCATCCGACATCCGTCTCAGACCTCCGCCGGAATTCACCATTAGGTATAAACACTTTAATTCTCAACCATACACTTTTTACACAATTATTTATAATTTATTTTTTAACTTGTTTTTCGCCCACAAACCTAAATCCTATTTTAAAAATCCGATTTTGCAGCTTCAAACGCGAGCACGAAAACTTCAAAATAAAAAAAAAACCATACATTAGTATACTGCAAATTCCGAATAGAAACCGCACTACAACCTTTATATATTTTATTCTTGACAGAAGGGGTTGAGAGCGGCAAAATTTTGCCCATTAAATGGCAGGGAGGCACGAGGAAACCTGCCAGACGGCAACCCTGATTCACTGGTTTCCGTCCCCAAAAACAAAAAAATCACCTTGATTATCACTCCACGCAAATTCTAAAACAATCAATCAAAAAACAATAATTAATAATTCTCCAACGAAATATCACGCCTTTCACTTAATTATATACATGAATAAAAATATGAAAAAAAGAAAATAATTATAAGAAAAGAAAAACATGCAAAAAAAATATTAATTAAGATAAGAACTGCTCCAGCACTAATTGTTTCGATCGTTCTTGTGGAAATCCGCCGTTATATCTTCATATGTCCCACAAAGGATTCTATAGACACATTTATATATAAATATACGTTTTCAATTTATAGCAGCTTTTCCTATGGAATCCTGGTTTCAAGCTTAGGAACCCTTTCCTCGTACTTTAATTTGGAAGATAATCTTTTCGGTTCACATAATAAGCGGCTTTTATACATATATACATCTATATCAGGTGAATCCCGACGGAACGGTTGTTCGTACTGTGGCTTTCCGTCTAACTTGGTTCAAACCCTTTAGCCCTAGCTACAAAAGTTTCCTATTTTTTCTTTTTATCTTTTTCGAAATTACTTGTTGGCCCGGGTTTCTTTTCACAGGCTTTTACTCCAGCAGTATTTAATTTCCTCCCTCGGTTACACTTTTTGATTCCAGATATTCGCATCCGACATCCGTCTCAGACCTCCGCCGGAATTCACCATTAGGTATAAACACTTTAATTCTCAACCATACACTTTTTACACAATTATTTATAATTTATTTTTTAACTTGTTTTTCGCCCACAAACCTAAATCCTATTTTAAAAATCCGATTTTGCAGCTTCAAACGCGAGCACGAAAACTTCAAAATAAAAAAAAAACCATACATTAGTATACTGCAAATTCCGAATAGAAACCGCACTACAACCTTTATATATTTTATTCTTTGTAATATTAAATGTCACTTTTTATTTTAATTGCACTACTATTCCGGAGCTTACATGATTCGTCTTTGAAATCTCTTTCCCAGGCCTAAATCCCCCGACTCTCGAAAAAAATCAATTTTCCGTTTTTTTCGAATCTATCCGTTTTTCCTGTCTGCCGTTTTTCCCTTATTTACCTGCAGATTTGCAGACCATGGGTTCAACGACTTGACCTATATAATAATTCATAATCAGCTGTTTAACTATTTATCTGTTTGCTCTCCGAAATTGGACTGGGACTTGTCAGCACCATGTCTTATTTTTCGGAAAGGAAACTGCCTGGCCGACGCTATGTATTAAACGTCAAAAAAATAAACATAAAAAAACAAAATCTCTTCTTCTTTTAATCATTTGGTGTACGTCGATTCGTCATAATTAATTTTTTTTTTGCGTGTTACGTTTTCGTTTATTATAGTTTTTTCCCCTTTTTCAATTCTCTTGCCCAATTTTAACCCCAGTAAAGTCGGGGCGCGTAATTGTTGCCCAATTCTGGCCTCCACTCCTTGCTCGGTTGCTTGTTTTCAATCTCATAACAAGTCGTGTGACTCAACCGCAATCCTTCGCCAAAGGGTTAGTGTTTTTTTTTTAGTTTTTATTTTTATCAATAATAAAAAAAATAAAATTAAAAGTGGATAAGAAGAAATGTTATATTGTTTGTTTTCAATATTCATGTTGGCTCTACAACATATATATATGTGGAAAACGTGTTGGCGTGTTGTTTTGAATGGTGGCTCTGTGCTTAGAAGGCCCCATTCTCTGCGAGACCGACCCCCCCCCCCCAACCCTATCAATTTTCCCTTCTCGGAGTCCGCAACAGCAAAAAAGGTAAATATAAATTTAATTAAAACTTAAATACTTGTTTCAGTATAATGAATGTCTACTTAAAAATGTAAATAATTTCAGGAGTTTGATGAAATGCTGCTCCTAGAGGTAGAGGCCAACCTATTAATTTATAACAAAAGTTAGCATTCCTATTTCGATAAGTATAAAAAGGAGAACATTTGGCAAAATATTGCTTTTGTTTTAATTAAAGACAGTTGTTGAATGTTGATACATTCATCTTTCAT
The DNA here is from genome assembly GCA_963971375.1 of Platycheirus rosarum. NCBI lineage: Eukaryota > Metazoa > Arthropoda > Insecta > Diptera > Syrphidae > Platycheirus > Platycheirus rosarum. The sequence goes on from OZ020507.1 coordinate 128,197,604, forward strand.
TTTTGTTTTTATTTCAGTGAGAAATTGCAAGGAAAGGTGGAAGAATCTGAGGGATACTTTTGCCAAATATTAAAAAAAAAAATGTGCCGAGTGAGATCATGAAGTTTTTAATTTCAAATATTGAAGTTCCAAAGTAATTATGAAAATATTAAATTTTATCCTTTGCATTTTGTGTCATTTTAATGCGTTTTTCTAGAACTTTTGGCAACATGGAAATGGCACCAGAAAAGGAAAATTCGTTTAGTACCCTCTGACATGTTGACGTTCTCGAATATGAAATAGAGAAAGCACAATTGTTGTGGCTGCCACAACGTGCGAGTATTTACTTTGGAACCGTAAGAAGCAGTCAATACTCTACAAGACCGTACAGGTGTTCCATTAAGTTTTGTTTTTGCATTTTTTTCTTTAGAAGTTATATTTTTATTTTGGTTGAAATAAATTTTAAGTTTTATCGTTAACATATTTATGTAGGTAATTGTGTACAAATAAGACTGAATAAGAAGTTTCTAACAAATTAATGTAAATACTGTTTTTTGGTTTTTTCAATATTGTTTATTAAATTTTATTTCGTAATAACTAATAAGTTGAATGTGTTTTAAATGAAATTGCGTTGAAAGCTTACGTCTCCTTCCTCTAAGCACAAGTCAGTAAAATTTGATCCGGAAGGGGTATTGAAAATAAAGGATTCGAATCTTCTGATTCGGGTTTCTTTCTCCATCCTAGATTTATGTCTTTGTTCAATTTCCTTAGAACAAAGACAGATAAATCTAGGATAGTTTACTCTGTTTGTCGTGGGGTGCACTTATACAAAGTTTTTTCATTTACTTGTTTATTACCTATCAATAAAAATGAGTTGTTCAGTCTGTTCTCTTAAAATTGATCGTTATTGTTCAACTAAGATTAAATGCAGTGACTGTAATTTGTACTTTCATCATTCTTGCGTTAATATCACTTTGGATGATGCCGATTATTTTAAATCAATGGCAAACCATTTCGTTGCAACAAATGTGCAGTGCTTCGACGTCGTTCTGGTCTTGTGACTGCGCCGCAGACAACACACAAGCTCATGCAGAGCAACAACGACATCAATTTTTCACCGGCTACTTCTAAGAACAACAAAATAGGAGCTGGAGGTGGTTCTACGCTAAATGGATCTCCAACTGGGACTTCTGTGATTACCTTACAACGAGAGGGCGAATGTACTCTTCAAATGGTTTATTTAAAGCTTACTTGTTTGGAAGAAACAAATCGTCTTTTTTTACAACAAATGAGTGATCTTCAAAAAGAAAATGCTGAGCTAAAATCGAAAATAAAAACACTTGAGAGTAAATTTAATTGGCAGTAACAACACCTTCTCTCCAATGCCATTGAAATCGCAGCTTTGACAAATGTGGATGACACAAATGCTCTAAGCCAAGCAAAGCTTGCAAACTAAACAAAGGATCAATAAAGTTTCATCTACGAAGTCCTTTTTCTGTATAACATTAAATGATCGATCTATGAAGAATGATATAATGCGCGCCAAGACAAAGAATAAAAAAATCTAAATTCAAGCGTGATTGAAAATGACAACAACCAAACCAGCTCCAGCAGCAATAACAAGTAACAACTGCAGCCGTAAGAGAAGTAGAACCGGCATTTACATTAATCATTCTCCACGAGATACACACAGGCTCTGTTTATGAAGACGAAAATTGCGATAAGGTAGAAAGTTGTAAGATATGTTTGGTATAAAGATAATCAAATTCTTTTTAGAAAGGTGGAGATTGAAAAAATCTTATCAATTAGATCATTTAATGATATTGCACATATTTAGTGTTTGTTTTTACTTTTAATAGAATAATATTAATGATTTAATCGACGATTTTTCTACTCCTCACCTAAATAATTCTTGCTTTGACAACATTTTTAAAAAGTATTCTTTTTACGTTAACAAATTTCTTATTGTTCACCAGAATGTCAGAAGTGTAAAGGTCTTCTCTTGTTACACATTTAGACTCTATTTCTTGCATTGCAGATATTGTTTTCGTATCTGAAATTTGGATATATTCTTTTGAAAAAAGGTGAATATTCTTTGCCCAGGTATAATTTTTTTGCAAATACAAATAAAAATTAAGCTGTAGGTGGTGTTGGCTGCTTTTTAAAGGAAGGATACCAGATATCTGATGTGTCGTGCTTATAATTTCTATCGGCTGATCCTTTTTTTAAGTTTCAGTGGAAATTAAGCACGAATTTTTTGTTTTTTATGTGTTTATAGGTTACATCATTTGAATACAGTTATGTCCATAAAAGAACTTTCAATTCTATTTGAAGGGAGAAATCTAGTAATCAAGTTATTTTAGGTAACTTTAAAATCAACATTCCAGATAAACATGAATGATGATAAAATACATCACATGGTCTAACTTGTTTTATTAGAGCCTAATAGAAGGGCATCGGGTAATTGCTTGGATCATATTTATGGGCGTTTTGTGGATGATTCATTCAATAATTTGGAGAAGGGTGTTGTTGATTTAATGATAACTGTTCATTCCATGACAGGACTTTTTTTTGATATGTCATTTAAAACGTGCAAAGGCATCTCCCCAGTCAACCTTAATAATTTTCTTAAAATTAATTTCCGGGTGCTTAATAATAAACCACAGCATGCATTTTGGGAGGTTTTAAAAAAACTGCCTGCTAAAAAAACGTCACGAAAACTTAAGCCCTGGATCCAGTGTGCCTTGATTCCTACTATCGAGATCAATTTAATACGGCAAAAGGAACAAAAATGAGTGGAAAGTAGTTAGTTCCATTTTAAATAAATCATCTTCTTCTAAAAACCCCATTACTTACTTACTTACTAAGGGGGCGCTACAGTTCGGGACGAACCTTGGCCTCAACCAACATGCCTCTCTAGCCAACTCGGTCTTTGGCTAGCTGCCTCCAGTTTCGCACTCCAAGTTGGTTGAGGTCGTCCTCCACTTGAGCGCGCCACCTAAGGCGAGGTCTTCCTTGACTGCGTCTACCCTCTGGGATGAAATCGAAGATCCTGCAAGCCGGAGCATTGTTGTCCATTAGCTCTACATGACCTAGCCATCTTAAACGTGATATGCACACTTTTTTGACCAAAAATCCTCCGAAGAATCTTACTTATGACTAAGGATATCTCCATCCGCTTTAGATAGAGTCCATGCCTCGGCGCAATAGAGCAGGACTGGGATGATTAAGGTCTTATACAGAGTCTCCTTTGTCTTTCGAGAGAAGGCTTTGCTACTCAATTGCCTTCCTAGATCATAGAAACAGCGATTGGCAAGAGTAATTCTTCGCTTAATTTCTGACGAGATGTTTTCAGATATTATAGCGGATCCGAGGTACACAAAGTCCCTTACTACCTCAAAGTTTTACCTGTCTATTGTGATGTTTTGTCCAATCCGCCGGTGTTGTGTATCCCTTTTTGTGGACAGCAGGTACTTCGTTTTGGCCTCATTGACTGCTAGTCCCATCTTAGCAATCTTAGTCATCCTGCACAGTCGGACGAGTTTTGTGGGGATGCCAAAACCTGACATGGCTCTGAATAGCTCGTCTCTATAAATCCTTTCGAACGTGGCATTAAAATCGATAAAGAGGTGGTGGGTATCGATTTGGAATTCTTGAGTAGTTTCCAGGATCTGCCGTAGCGTGAACATTTGATCGATTGTGGACTTTCCTGGTCTATAACCACACTGATATGGGCCAATCAGGTTGCTGACGGAGGGTTTCAGGCGTTCACATAGTACGGCAGAGAAGATCTTGTAGGCGATATTCAGGAGACTTATTCCTCTAGTTTAGAGAGTCTTCTTTCTTGTGGATAGGGCAAACGATGCTGACCAAATGTTAGAGATGAAATGGTGTATGCAGTCCACCAGGTCATCTCCGGCCGCTTTAAAAAGTTCGGCGGGTAGTCCTTCGGGTACAGCAGCTTTGTTGTTTTTTAGCTTAGATATTGCTATCCTCACTTCATTTTGGTCAGGTGGACAGAAGTTTTGTCTGTCTTCGTCCATGTTGAATGGTTCATTCTGCCTGACAGCGGGATTTTGGTCTTCATCGCCGTTTAACAGTCTGCAGAAATGGTCCTTCCATGTACTCAGCACCGACTGTGACTCTACTGCGAGGTTTTAATTCCTATCTCTACAGGCTTCTGTGTGGGTTTTCCTTGGCACTTCTTTTTACCTGTTGGTAAAACTTCTGCTCATTGTTCCTGGAGTAGCATCTCTCAATATCTTCATTCGCGCGCTTCTCAGGCTTTTTTATTGGGAGAAGCCGGTGTTCTTCCCGTGTTTTCTACTCGTAGAGCTCGCGAGCAGCTTTCGTCTTTCTTTGCAGCGCCGCTTTATATGCCTCTTGTTTGGCTGCATGGGCCTGCCTGCATTCGTCATCGAACCAGAGGTTTCGTGGTTGTCTGGTAAAATCTAGCACATAAGTTGCGGCATCTCTGATGGATTGTTGACAGTGTTGCCACTGGTCTTCGGCACTGGATGCTGGCGGTACTGGATTTCGTCACAGTTTTTCATCCTCCTTTTGCCTGGCCCATCCCATCGCACTTCCTGGATGGCAGTAATTCCTGCCCTGTAGCAGTCTAGGGCCTCCGTTAGTTGTTTGGCTGCACGTGATATGTTAAGAGTTCTAATATTCCACGTGCAGATCTGAAGGTTTTTCCGGGTCGTCAACAGTTAATCCGTCCTTTTCCGAGGCTATGTGTCGCTTAGCAACTTTTTCTTTTTCTCTCCCTTACCTGGAGGGCCAGGTCCTTTGTTGGATTCCTTGGACAAAAGGAACTGGAGAATCCAGAGTCAGTAACCCACTACGGGGATATGAGCGCTGCCGTTGGCCCATTAAGGGTTCATCCGCCACCATCTCTATTTCAATGCCCTGACTTGCATTGAATTGTCCCAATTACCTTATCTCCAAATATTACGAAGTAGCTCATTAGGGCATCTGCTTCGTTGACTGTTGACGCCACCGTTGGTCCAATTGGTTGGGCTCATTCGCCGAACGTTCTCTTTCTGAGGGGCTCGTGCAAGACTTCTGCGAATCGATCAGAACAGTCATTACAGCAGAGCATTATAGTGTTGCTATTTTTTCTGTGTTCAACACTCGTGCTTATAAGTTTAGCAGGAATGTCCGGATGGACAGACCAGTACCCGTTGGTAACCGTGGGGAGGTAAAGTAATCACAATTTATGCGTACAAGATAGTTGCAGCAACTGTGCATCACCTGTTTGATGCCATTCAGTGCCTACCCTATTCATACAGCACTCACCTACTCCAAAACCCATTAGGATAATAAACAATGAAATGGAACGGAAAAACTGGACATGGCCAATGCCTTTCACAGTTATTTTAGTAATGGAGGATATGGCCAATGCTTTTCACAGTTATTTTAGTAATGGAGCTATCAACTTACTGCCCTGCCAATTAATCTGCTCTACTTGTCCTTCTGCTTGCCCGCATGATGATGTTGAATTTCAAGGTAACCATTTTGTATTCGATCCCATAACATCTATCGAGATTCTTAAAGCCATAGGTAATTTAAAAAAAATCAAACTCTTGTGGTGCTGATAAGATCTCTAAAACGTAACACATAAAAATATTTCGTATTTTATTATTGATGTCCTGGCTAATATTTTTAATAGTTGCATCTTTTCTTGGACCTTTCCTGATGCTCTTAAGTACCCTGTTGTTCTTTTGTTTAAAAAAGGTTCTGCTGTTAATATCTGTAACTACAGACCCATTTCCCATCTTCCGGTTTTCAGTAAAATCTTTGAAAAACTGATAAAAAACAGAATACTCGGTTTTCTAAAAAGGACAAAGTTCTTCAATGCATTTCAGTTTGGTTTTCAAAAAAGAATATCTACTGAAGATGCTTTGTTGCAACTCTGTGCTAAAATTATGTCAAATTTTGACGGTAAAAAGTTTACGGCTCGCTTATTTATTTGATATGGTTAACCACAAGATTTTTCTAAGAAATCTTGAAAAGGCAGGCTTTCGTGGATTTATGCTTGAATGGTATAAGTCATATCTTGAAAATCGGTCACAGAGAGTGAGATTGGATGAGGTTACGAGTAATATTGAGTTTTTAGGATTGAGAGTTCCCAAGGTTCAGTTTGAGGCCCAATTTTGTTCCTTATCTAGATCAATTCAATTTTTCAACCTAATTTTAGAAGTTCACCGCCTTTGCAGACGATGTAGGATTTTTCTATGGTTCTACTAGTCCCTTAGATTTGGTTGCTGATATTAATTGGGATCTTTACTTGTTAAAACAATTGTTTGCTGAACATAATCCCACCATAAGTCCCAAAACAAAAATTATAGTTATTTTCATGCAACTGAGTACCAAATATACAAATTGCATAACAGCAGAGATAGTGGTACGTATTTCAAAAATTTAAATTGCATTGTAAATTGTTTTTTGATAGAAAAAGTGAATGAATTTTAGTACCTGGGGCTCACCATTGACTCCAATATGAATTTTTCAAACCATACCGAGAATCTGAGAAAATACTTTCGAAGCACACTAAGCCATTTCTATTACTTACGTCACGTCTGGTTGTCTGATTTTTGAAAACAATCTACTATGACATTTTCCACTCTAGCCTCCAATATGGAATCGTCTGCTGGGGAGCTACTTCTTTAAATAAAATTCAACCCCTATTAGTTTTGCAAAATATATCACAAGGAAAATATGCCATAAACCAAGCAGATATCCTAGGTTATACTTATTTTGTGTCAGGTTTATATCTAATGGCAACCCTAATTCAATTACAAATCTACTACTCTTTTATACACATTAATCACATATTCACTCAGTTGAATAAAAACCACTCTTTGTATATATTGTGTGCTCCTTTTTCTTTGCTTTGCTCACAAAGGTTATTGGCCCAGATCACACAAATTTGTATTACATCTATTCACAAGACTTTATATTTTTCACTTTACGCGTGGTAAATTTAAAAAAATAATTAGTTCAATACTTCAATTAATACGTTGAGTCGGAAAATTAATTTAATTGTAAAAGAAATAAAATGTCTGGGTCACCGATGCAAATCGATAAACTTGACGGTGAGAATTTCACATCTTGGTTGGTCCAAATGAGAAGCTTGCTGATTACGTAAGACTATTGGGATATAGTAGAGAAGATCAAGGATGAAAAGCTATCTTCTTCGGATAAGGCTGCATGAGAAAGAACAGATGCGAAAGCGTTGGCAATGTTAACTCTATGTGTTAAACCATCTGAGTTAACACATTTAAAGGAATGTCGTACTTCAAAGAGTGCATGGGATAAGTTAACATTAACCTATACGGCGAAAGAGCCTGCTCGTAAGGTAAACTTATTTAAGCAATTAATTCGGTTTCTATTTAAAGCGGGGCAAAAATGTATTAACCAAATAAATGCGTTTTGCTCTATTGTCGATGCATTAAATGAAATTGATGTTCAGATGCCTGATGATCTTGTAAGCAAAATGTAGCAATAACTTGATTTTGGATAGCGCTGGATCATCATATATGTGCTCTGACAAGAAATTCTTTTCGTCACTGAAGAAATACGCATAAAAAGTTTTTATGGCATCAAGTGATAACATTCAAGCAGATGGGATAGGTCATGTGACACTGAAATCTGATTATTCCAGCATTACTTTGACCAACGTTTTATATGTGCCAGCGCTTAATTCTAATTTCTTATCAGTTAGTAAGATTATAAAGAATGGATGACATGTTCAATTCGCCGATGATAAGGCTTTCGTTAATTCCAAAGATAATAAATCAATTTTTATTGCATATTTGCAAGAATGGAATATACTCAGCAAAGATGACGTCAGAACAAGAAATGGTTTTAAGTGCTCGTCAAGAAGCTACATCTGTTACTTGGCACAAATGCTTTGGACACCTTAGAGATTTATACAAGTTATCGCAGAAAAAAATTTTTTGCGGTATGACTGTAAATAAAACAGATAGCTTTCAATGTGTCACATGTACTCTGTGTAAAATATGTACGAAGCCATTTAATAAATATAATGCATTGTTTTCTTCCAGTATGCTTGAAGTGATTCACACCGATATTTGCGGCCCTTTGTGTGTAACATCTCGAGGTGGATCCATTTACCTCATCACCTTTATAGATGACTTCTCGAGATACACGACCACATATTTTCTGAAGCGAAAATCCGAGGCTCTGAAGGTATGCAACCTGGTCGGTCTAAGTTGCATCTTAAGAGTTGCAGCGTTTGTTGGTTATGCTGATCATGTTATTTCTAGAGATGTAAATTTTTTTGAAGAAAGGTTCTCAGAAGCTAAACGTGACGTCGTAGTGCCCCGTGGCTTAGTGGTTAGTGTGTCGGACTGCTAAGCGAAAGACCCTGGGTTCAAATCCAGCTTCCCTTAAGGAGCTGTCGCGCCAATAAATTTATTTATTTATTTATTTATAAACGTGACGTCAATAGTGCATTGACAAACAAAGCAGTTAACACTAATTATACTTTTACTTTTTATCCAGATGATAACAAGGGCGTTATGGATAAAGATATCTCCCGAAGATGTTGCTAAGGATGCAGACGGTGATATTGTTTGTGATGATGCTGCTGGAGATGTCTACAAAGATGCTCCTAGTGACGTTTTCGAGAATGCAGGAGAAGATGCTACTGGTGATGTTGCCGAAGATGCTATTGGACAATTCGATGAGTATCTGGACGATAATGCGGTTTTCGCTGAAGATGTGTTTGTTAATGGTGAAAAAGATCCAGCCAATGCTTACACTAATGTGAAAGCGAGCAGAGGAAGACGAAGAACCCAGGAAAGTTTCTGCTTCTACTCCTAGTCGAGAAGATTAACTCGTTTCAATAGACTCAGATCCGATTAATGTTAAGGAAGCTTTACAATGCGATAATGCCATGAAGTGGAGAGATGCCATGCGAAATGAATATTCTTCGTTAGTTAGTTAGGTAGAGAAGTACAAGGCACGTCTAGTTGCCCAAGGATGTTTTCAAAAACAAGACGTGGATTTCTTCGAAACATACGCACCTGTTGTGCGGGGCTTGGTGTTCAGAACAAACTTCTCATAAACCACATTGACATCGCAGCTGCTTTCCTTAACGGCGATTTGGAAGAGGAAGCCTATATTTGCCAGCCGGATGAATTTGTAGACCAGAATCAATCAGAGAAAGTTTGTAAACCTAAACAATCTTTATACGGCCTTAAACAAGCCGGAAGGGAATGGAATAAAAAGATAAACGAGGTATTGGTAAACATTGGTTTTAAAAGATGCAAAACAGATGGCTGCGTATACGTAATGCAAAACGGACAACACATTAGTATAATTGAATTATACGTTGATGATATAATTTTAACTTGTTCATCAGAAGCAGCGCTATTCAGTATCGTGCAAGATTTGAATCGACATGTGGAGGCTGTTGACCGTGGACAAATCAAATTTTTTCTTGGTATGGACATCGAGAGGGATGGCCTGCGAGGAAATATAGCTGCTCACCAGAGGCGATATATTAAAGACCTCCTGACATGCTGGGGTATGGAAAACTGCAAGCCAGCATATACATCGCTCGCAAGTGAGACGATTTTAGAAATTTTTTTTAAAAACAACTGTACTACTACGGACGTCTAGAAATATCAATCACTTATGGGTACACTAAATTACTTGGTGACAATATCAAGGCCGGATCTAACTCATGTTGTTTCTAAATTATCACAGTTTTGTTCGCATCCGCACCAGTAAAGCACATACTCCGTTATTTGAGAAACGATTCAAAGGTTTACAATAAAATATGAAAATAATGGTTTAATTTGTTACACAGATGCTGATTGGGGTTCGGATGCAACTGACCGCAAATCCTACAGTGGTTATGTTGTATATTTTGGCGACGGCCCTGTCGCTTGGGAATCCAAGAAGCAGAATGTAATTGCACTTAGTACGATGGAAGCTGAGTACATCGCCATGTGTTAAGGCACGAAGGAAGTAGTTTTGGAAGAAGTTTGCTTGAAGAAATGGGTTTCCGACAACATTCTAAAGGTGCAACAATCATATTTTGTGACAATCAAGGTGCCAGTTTTTTCGCTAAAAATGATGTAACACATGAATTATCAGAAAAACTATTTTAAAATTAGCATCATGAATTAGTGTTTGTTTATAAAAAGAATCAATTTCATTTCATTGTGAATTTTGGTTGAGATGGAGTTTGTCAGATTTATATCTAATTTAACCCTAATTCTATTACAAATCTACTTCATTTTTATACACATTTATCACATATAAAATGACATTTATTATAAGATAACTCAGTTGAATAAAAACCACTCTTTGTATATATTGTGTGCTCCTTTTTCTTTGCTTTGCTCACATTTTGTGACCTAAAAATTCTTCCTGTGCGTCACTTGTTTTGTTTCAAAGTACTTAAAATGTTCTTTATTTTTGTTATTTATATACATTAATGTATGCTAAACCTTTCATTTTATAATTATGTAAAACTTATAAGAAAATAAACTTTAATTCTAATAATAATAATATTCGATGTTCGAATTTTATTGAGTATTTAAAAAAAACAGCTAATTTTTTTTTTTTACCAAATTTTGTTTTGACCGCACTCTGCACAAGCTTAAAATGAATTAAAACAAAATCACGAATATTGTCAAAGTCAGAAAGAAATGCCAAAATGGACAAATATTCGTTTATTCGTTGGTCGTGGGTCACTTTTATGTGAATAGTACTTTAGAATGATTTCGTAATTGGCAAAGCGTGTACAAAATATTAAAACATACTTGTTTGATAGAGACGGGAGATCAAAATGAGCGATATTATTGCATAAAGATTATAGGAAATATTTTGTTCTCTTTTTGTACAATGCCGCTGAAATTTCCTGTAAATACTACGAATCGAAGAATATCTCAGCATTTTCGTCTCCTCCCCCAATTGAACAAGTCTGACTTTAATATCATCTTCTTTTTCCTATAATTGTTATTTAAGTAACAGCAAAAAATTCCGCGTAGTAACAACCCATCACTAACAAAAACATAAAACTTCAAATTGCTATTGAAATCATCGGTTTTGGCGGAGAAAAAAAAATTAAAGTTGGTCTAATTGATGTGGTGCGTCTGGAACATGAGATTCCTATGGGTCACTTTCCATAAGAACAAGTGTTTTTAATCGAGCTATCAGTTGTATGCAGCAAGGCAACGGACGAACGGATTCTATGTGTGGAGCCCTTTAGGCTGTCATTTTTGGCGAACCTAGCCCTCTTGACCTTGTGTACATGATTCCTTTCTTGGGTTGTTTCTTTTAAAATTGAAAACAATTCTCAATTATGTTTTTTAGTGGTAATGGATGGTTTTTAATTGCTTTTTTTAGAATTTCGCAAATTTCTTCAGAATAAAACAGCACACTCTGTAGCAAAGTATTGGATATATTCGGGGTAATGGAATTCAGTGTACACACCATCGTACATGCCTGTCCAAAAGAAGAAAGAAAAAACAACCGAAAAAAGGAATCATGTACACATGGTCCTTGACTGCAACTAGCGAAAAAAAAATTAAATCTCAACTTTGACAATTCATTCAGTAATCAAAAACTTTTTTTCCTTTTTTCTCACCTTTTTATTTAGAATATTCCACAATTAATCCACCAAGTAATATATACAACAAAACACTCATGCATTTATTGTAATGTAGTTTTTATATTGGCGCAAAATATTAAACATTTAAAACCTACTCTAAATCCATTTTAAAATAAGAGTTGGCTCTAAAAACAACATATAAAACAAAGGTCCGCTCTTTGTTAATTTTAATCGACATTACGTATACTTTAACCTTAAACAACTTAGCTAACCCTAAAACGAGCAAACCACTTTTTTATGTTTTTAAAGTATATCCAGCTGACATTTGTAATTTCGTAACAAACAAAATAAGAAATATGTTTCCGGAATACCGTGATTTTGAAGAAATTTTTAAAGATTCGGTGGTTTTAAGAAAACCAAGAGTTCTTAAAACTCGAGCAAACAGGTTTGACAAGCCAACTGTTCAATTTTAAATTCAAAATTCTATCATAACAGGGCCAGTCACAAATCAAGGCCTTCCGATATCAACTTTGCACTTTTATGAAGAAATGTCCATCAACATGATGTTGGAAAGCATATTTACGATAATGCAATTATGCAATCGACCGTTTGGCGAAATAATAAAAACAAAATCAAAATGTATTGTAAGTCTGTTACCGCATTTCTTTAAGTTTTTCTCTTCCACCGAAGAGCTTAATAGAACCAAAGCGGAATTCCACAGAATCGCCAAATTCCCAAGGGTCATAGGAGCATTATACTGCACCCATGTTCAAATTAAGCGACCAGCCAGATTTGTAGGACATGCTTTGGCAAGCTAATTCATAAACAAAAAAGGTATTTTTAAAATTTAGTTATTTACTAGCTGTTCTGCTGACTGCATGTGGTATCCTCTGCACTCGAGAGCGTAAATGGTTTTATGGGACCAATCTTCCTTCGTACTCGTTCAGTCGCAAGGGTCTTAAAAGATCTTAAAAAATACAAATCCGCTGACACATACAATATCCCCACTATTGTTCTGAAGAGGTGTTCATCAACACTCGCAAAACATCGACGCAAGCTTTTTCATCAGTCCTATTTCTCTAGTAACTTTCCGAGTGGATAGAAAACAGCATTTGCCAATCCCCGAAATAAGCGAATTTTATTCTCCCTCGGAATTTTTCACACCGTCTGATCTGGCTCCAGCTTATAATAAAGGTTTTATTATTATTTATTAAACTGTCCATATTTGGGCAGGTGCTCCAATTACTAACTTAAGTTTATTAGACAGACACAGAATTAAAAAAAGAATTTTAAAAAATGATAGTCGACCGGATATTAGTAGAAACATTTACATCTTCCTAGCCGGCTCTATTCCCCCTTGAGCACAACTTCATATTTATTTATAAATTTACACATTTATAACAGGTTACTTCTATTTGTAATTCGTATCTCGCCGAGTGCAGTCGCTTTTTCAATTAACTCCGTCTTTTCATTTGTTTGTGCCCTTATTTAACTCCACTTAATAGTATTTCCTTGCTTTTTCCCCATAAACCAATCCAAGCAAATCTTTAAAAAAATAAAAAAAATATAATAATAATTGTGTGCTTTATTGACTTTATAAGTTGAACCAATCATACAAACTAAATATGTCTCCACAGTGCGCGTTGTGTCAACAACGCCAATATCAATTATGGATATGCGGAAAACATTTCCATGCTACATGTGTCGGATTGAATAAAAGGTCTGTTCTTTACCTTAAAGAATTTTCCCGTAATTTTGTATTTTATTGCGATGAGTGCAAAAATATATCTCTGTCACACATAATGCTCGCGATTAAATGCTCAAGCGATTCGTTCGCAAGCTCTGCGGAAAAAAATAAACTTTACCACAAACAATGCCTGACCCAATTTGAAAAATTTGATGAGTTCATCAAATCGTTTGATGAATTTAACCAAAACAATGCACAATCCGCGACCTACCTAAAAAGAGATATAAAGAAAATAAATGAACAATTATCTGCCCTCCAACTCCCCATTACAAACAACATTAACATTGAAATGGTGGCTAATATAAAAAAACAATTTCTAGTGAAATTAAATCAACAATTTCCCCCTTAATAGCGTCATTTGACACGCTACGGACTGTGATTGATATTCAGTCACAAGCTCCAGCCCCAAAGACTGTATCTCCTCCGGTTAATTATGAACCCATTCTTTTTAATCTAATGTGTCAGATTGAAGAACTTAAAGACAACATCAAAGATACTCGTTATGTAGTGAATGGTTTCGTCGAGGAATTAAAACTAGCAACAAGGAATGTTCTCGAAGCTCCCTCTAATCCCCAATATAATACATCAATATTGGAGGAAATATTGGACACTATTGAGGTAGCTCCAAATCTGCCCATTCCCATACCTCTACCAACGAGTGTCTTTCAACATCACCTTTAAATTCCTCGAATCCTACTGAATCTCCTTAGTTTCCAAGCTTCGACCTCACCACCGGGGCAAAATACCCTAACTTTGTAAGCTCCCATATTTTAAACCCAAACTCTTCTCTGCCTCCAACAGATTCACGTCCACCCCCCTGCTTTGATCCTCTCATTCCACCTAATGTAAAACTAACTCAACAGACCCTTATTGATTCCACTGAGTCCCGTTATGCCCTTTCCAAACTAAGAGATAACAAACTGTTAGACAACATTCGCATGTACCTAGCCTATCTCCACGATAAACCTGACGATTTGTGCATAGACGGTAAAACGAAAAGTTATGTGTCAGCGTCAATTAAAAAGGAAGGTCTGCCTACTGATATGGTACCATTAAGGCAGATATACGACAAATATCACGAGCTTCTGAGCATATCCTCAAAACGAATCTCCAAAGATCTCTCCGCCTTTTCTTCGTTTCTTCATTCTAAAAGAATTTCCTACCTTCAAAGAGTACGTTCCGACTCTGATAAATTTTATCGCTCCTAACATTATCTCTTCCCAACTACTCTACAATCACCACCCTCTTTCCCTTTATTACCAAAATGTAAGAGGTCTTCGCTCTAAAACACACTCACAGTTACAATCCCTACCCTATGACGTTTTTGCGCTTACTGAAACAAATCTTTCTAAAGACATTTAAAGTCAAGAGCTGTTTCCTTCGTTCTTTAATGTTTTTCACGACGACGAAGAGTCTCTTCCTAAATCTCCGTGCAGAGGCGTCCTTATTGCTGTCCATAACAAGTTCGATTCGACCCTGGTTTCTTCTTCCTCCTCAAACATGCTCGACTACATATCCATTAAACTATCACTGCCAAATCAGTCCCTATACCTTGTGTGTTTCTACATTCTTCCTGGCCAACCCGTTGAATCTGACAAGCTTGCTGTTGATGCCATTGATGAAGTGCTAGCTATTTCTGAAGCACAAGACGAAGTTCTAATCTTTGGAGACTTCAATCTTCCCCAACTTCAGTGGAACATTTCTGATGATGTACCATCCTTCGCTGCCAATCCCGTTTCATCAAAGGAATCTGTTTTTGTTGACGGTCTTTCTGATTCCGCCCTTTACCAAGTGAGTGGAATTCTGAATTACATGGGCCGGCAACTCGATCTTATCTTCACCTCTGACCCGATTAACTCATCTGTTTCAGAAAGCACCATCCCATTATCTGTAGTTGATCGATTTCACCCCCCTCTCCTTCTCTCTTTTTTCATTTCCTCTCCATCTACTCTCCCTAATATTTCTACCTGTTCATTCAACTATCATAAGGCTAATTTCAAAAAAATAAATGACTACCTCATCCATACCTCATTCGATTTTACAAATCTATCACTTAATGAAGCAACTAATCTTTTTTATGAAAAAGTGCAGTTTTGCATAAATCTTTATGTTCCCTTTTGCGTAACAGGTATTTTTCAACTTCTCCACCGTGGTACAGTCATAAACTACGCGAGCTACGAAACAGGAGAAATAAGCTTTGGGTTAAATATCTTCGCTCTCGTTCAATTCTCGATTACTCTGACTACTTTGGAGTATTTTATAAATTTTGGAATGTATATGAAACGCTCTACAATGACTTTGCTTCCAACACCCAAGCAAATTTAATAACGGATCCCAAATCGTTTTACAAGTTTATTAACTTTAAAAAGAAAAATGATGGTTTCCCTCCCTCTCTTCTCTACAACAACCAATCATCCAATGATCCATCTACCATCGCCAATTTCTTCGCCAGTTACTTCAAACAGTCTTTTGCACCAAAAACCTTAGATCCTGACAAATCTTATTTTTCCTACCTTCCTCGTTTTAATACCGGCCCCTTAAATACGAATTTGGATACTTCATTAGTTCTAAATGGCATCCTTGAACTTAAAGACGAGTATACTCCTGGTCCCGATGGTATACCTGCAATTTTACTTAAAAAATGTTGCTCGAGTTTGGTCCTTCCTATTACTTACTTGTTCCAACTGTCCCTTTCCACCGGATCTTTCCCCGATTTATGGAAAATATCCACTATCACACCAATTCATAAAAAAGGTCCCAAAAACGAAGTTTGTAATTATCGGCCCATCGCCAAACTTTCTCATATCCCCAAACTCTTCGAAAGCATTCTGTATGACTCACTTTCTTTCCAATGCAAATCTCTAATATCCTCAACTCAACAACAACAACAAGTAATCTTGTTGAGTTCGTTACATTTTCACTCTCTGCCATGGAAAAGGGCTACGAAGTAGACGTCATCACTACAGATTTCAGCAAGGCTTTCGACAAAATCTCTCACAGTTTAATTCTTTTTAAGCTTTCCTTTCTTCGATTCAGTCCTAACCTTCTTAAATGGATATCCTCGTATCTTGACAACCGCCAATACAGAGTCCGTTTTCGTTCTGTTCTTTCAGTTCCATTTGTGGCCACCTCTGGGGTACCCCAAGGTAGCCATCTTGGACCTCTTTTATGTATCCTTGCCATTAATGATGTTGAAAAGATAATCCAATCATCTTCTATCTCCCTTTATGCTGATGATGCTAAAATTTTCAAAGTAATCTCCTCTGGTCGTGATTCTCTCCTGCTTCAAAATGACCTCAGTTCATTTGTCAATTGGTGCAGTAAGAATTTTCTCGAACTCAACATTGCCAAATGTGAGCTAATTACGTTCTCTCGAAAAAGTAAAAGGCCTTCCCTTAGATCTTATTATCTTCAAACCATTTCCATTAACCGCGTACAGGTTATCCGCGATTTAGGCGTCCTCTGTGATTGCGAATTAAATTTTCGCTCTCATATCGATAATGCTATATCAAGAGCTAACTCCGCCCTTGGTTTTATCAAAAGGTGGTCCAAAGAGTTTCGGAACCCAATTGTAACCAAATCCCTCTATATTTCCTATGTTCGCCCTCTCCTTGAGTATGCATCGCAAGTATGGGCCCCCTATCACGCGGTTCATATCTCCAGAATTGAGAGCGTTCAACGCCGTTTTCTACTCTTTGCTCTCCGAAGTCTTTATGACCCTAATAACTTCTCATCTCTGCCACCCTAACTTGACCGACTCAAAATTATAAATCTACACCCCCTTGAAGTCCGTAGGAATGTGTTTGATATCATTTTCATTCATCGAATTCTTACAGGTGCCACTGACTGTTCCTCACTTTTTGATCTCATCTTGTTTAACACTAACCCACGCAACTTAAGATCATCACGTCTTTTTTACCTTCCTCCCCATCGTACTTCCTATGGTCTCAATGAACCTTTAACCCGCATGTTGAGTAAAATCAATTCGATCTCTCCTCTTTTCGATTTCAACCTTCCAAGTCCTTGTCTGAAAGCCCAGCTCTTACATCATCTTTCCTCCTTATAAGTTAATTTAGTTTAATTAGTTTTTAAGTTTAGTTAAGTTTATATTAAGCTTGTATTAAGCTAATAAATGGGGCGTTAGCCCCACCAAAATTAAATTAAAAAATTCTCGTTAAATGTAGAAATTGTGACTGATGCCAACTGCAAAATAACAGGCATAGTAGCAAGATGTCGTGGTTCCCGTCACCATTCCAATATTTGGAATAATTGTCTGCTCAAAAGCGAATTCGAAGCCAGCTCTCATGTTCACCAGGGTGTTTTGTTAGGAGACGCTGGATATCCATGTTCAAATATATTACTAACACCAATAAGAAACCCAATCAGCCAAAAAGAACAAAGGTATAAAAACAGCCCTACCTTAACGAGGAGTCGAATTGAGTGCCTCAATGGCCAATTAAAATCAAAATTTAGAGCGTTCTTAGATCGGGTAAGAGTCATTTGGATACGGCCAAAAATGTAATTGTTGCTGTTGCCGTGCTTCAGAACATTGCAAAGGAAAGAACATTGCCTTTTCTTGAAGAAGACCCATCACTTCCCATGCCACACGTAAACACCAACCAAAATGCTGTTCACATCACGGAATCAGGCATAGCTTTCCGGAAGAGTTTTATAAACCAATATTTTTAATAAAACTAAACTTGATCAAATTATTTTTATTTTAACTTTTAAAATTGTTCCGTATTGAATCAGACCAATACAATTTTGAAAATTTTCGTTCTTTTTAAGCTATATTCTATTAAAATGCACATACTGGAAACACCTAGTATGACACATTATAACAAGGAAATTCTAAAGTTCCTCTTAAGTTATATGAGATGTAAGCTCACTCTATACCCGGCATCCAAAGAGTTAACACAATATTATTATAAACCCTAGCCCTATAAGTAATTATTAAAAATCATTTTGTTTAGGAAAAATAAATAATAACATGATGTACAAAATAAATTGGCGACGAGGAAAATAAGGGTTAATTTTGTGCAAAGACCGTTTAAAAAAAAAACAAATTAAGGATTGCACAGATAATTAAAGATTAATTTTCATAAATGAAACATAAATGAATTTGTCCCAGGCGAGGATTTTGCGGCGTATAAGGACAGAGTCCAGCAATATTTTATTGCAACAAAATCAGCAGTGAATTACAGACTCCGGTGTTTATAACGTTAGTCGGCTCAGAAGTGTATAAAGTACTAAAATCTATAACCGCACCGGTATTACCAAGTTCGAAGTCATTTACTGAATTGTTAACGTTGTTAGAGCAGCACTACGCTCCGAAACATAACAAAAGAGTCGAACGACTTAGATATAAGAAAGCAAAGCAATAAGATGGTGAGTCCATTGCCGAGTTTATTATAAAAATTAGGAATCTAGCTGAAACATGCAAGTTTGGGGACTTCATAGACGACAAAGTCCAAAGTGCTGTCAACTTACGAAATCTTGCATTAGAAGATGCACTTGTGGACAAATTTATCGTGGGCCTTCTAAAACATCGGATTGAGTGGAACATCTTAACAGACGATAGCCGTACGTTTGACAAATGCTGTGAAATTGCTCTAAATGTGGAGATGTCGGAGAAGAAGAAATGTTCAATGCATGCACGTGTCAGTGAGGTTCATGCGATAAGAGAGAGAAATTACGTAATTCATATTAAATCAAAAGGTATTGGGGTGAGAAGCAACCTGTCAGCAAGTGTTCTCATTGTGGAAAAAATCATTACAAGCGGGACTGTCCACCAAAAAATTGGAATTGTTTTCGATGCAATAAAAAAGGACATACGGCTAACATGTGCTGGGCTGGTGCAAGAAGAGAAGGTGGAGGAGCTAGTGGTGAATGAAGTGGCAAAAGAGATATGGGTGTAGCCAGGCGATTAGATCGATTCAGGTCATAAACAGTGTAGGAACGGATAAGGGTCTCAAGGTGCAGGATAAAATCGAATTTGCGTTAATTCAGATGGAGGTCGACACGGGGGCAGCTTACTACTTACTTAGGTGGCGCTACAGTTCGGGACGAACCTGGGCCTCATCCAACATGCCTCTCCAGCCAACTCGGTCTTTGGCTAGCTGCCTCCAGTTTTGCACTCCAAGTTGGTTCAGGTCGTCCTCCACTTGAGCGCGCCACCTAAGGCGAGGTCTTCCTTGACTGCGTCTACCCTCTGGGATGGAATCGAAGATCCTGCGAGCCGGAGAATTGTTGTCCATTCGCTCCACATGACCTAGCCATCTTAAACGTGATATGCGTATTTTTTTGACCAGGTCAATGTCGCTGTACAGCTCGTATAGTTCTTGGTTGAACCTTCTCCTTCAAAGCCCGTTAACGCAGATAGGGCCAAAAATCTTCCGAAGAATCTTACGCTCGAAACGACTAAGGATATCTTCATCCGCTTTAGATAGAGTCCATGCCTCGGCGCCATAGAGCAGGACTGGTATGATTAGGGTCTGATACAGAGTCTGCTTTGTCTTTCGATAGAGGGCTTTGCTACTCAATTGCCTTCCTAGCCCATAGAAACAGCGATTGGCAAGAGTAATTCTTCGCTTTATTTCTGACGAGATGTTGTTGTCAGATGTTATAGCGGATCCGAGGTACACAAAGTCCCTAACTACCTCAAAGTTGTACCTGTCTATTGTGATGTTTTGTCCAATCCGCCGGTGTTGTGTGTCCCTTTTTGTGGACAGCAGGTACTTCGTTTTGGCCTCATTGACTGCTAGTCCCATCTTAGCCGCTTCAGCTTCAATGCTAGCAAACGTTCCACTGACAGCTCGCCGAGTTCTGCCAATGATGTCTATGTCGTCAGCGTATGCTAGCAATTGCACAGACTTGAAAAAAATTGTCCCACTACAATTGACTTGCGAGTTTCTTATAATTTTTTCAAGTATTAAGTTGAAGAAGTCGCACGATAGCGCATCACCTTGTCGGAATCTGTTTTTGACGTCAAAAGCTTCTGTGAGGTCAGAACCAACATTGACGGAGCAGCGAGAGTTCTCCATCGTCATCCTGCACAGTCGGACGAGTTTTGTGGGAATGCCAAAACCTGACATGGCTCTGTATAGCTCGTCTCTATAAATGCTATCGTACGCGGCCTTAAAATCGATGAAGAGGTGGTGGGTATCGATTTGGAATTCTTGGGTGGTTTCCAGGATCTGCCGTAGAGTGAACATTTGATCGATTGTGGACTTTCCTGGTCTGAAACCACACTGATAGGGGCCAATCAGGTTGCTGACGAAAGGTTTCAGGCGTTCACATAGTACGGCAGAGAGGATCTTGTAGGCGATATTCAGGAGACTAATTCCTCTATAGTTGGCGCAGTTTAGAGGGTCTCCTTTCTTGTGGATCGGGCAAACGATGCTGAGGTTCCAATTATCAGGCATACTTTCTTCTGACCAAACTTTAGAGATGAGTTGGTGTATGCACTCTACCAGGTCATCTCCGGCCGCTTTAAAAAGTTCGGCGGGTAGTCCGTCGGGTCCAGCAGCTTTGTTGTTTTTGAGTTTAGATATTGCTATCCTTACTTCATTTTGGTCAGGTAAACGGAAGTTTTGTCTGTCATCATCCATGTTGAATGGTTCATTCTGCCTGACAGCGGGATTTTGGCCTTCATCGCCGTTTAACAGTCTGCAGAAATGGTCCTTCCATGTACTCAGCACCGACTGTGACTCTACTACGAGGTTTCCATTCCTATCTCTACAGGCTTCTGTGCGGGATTTTTTTCCTTGGCATGTTCTTTTTACCTGTTGGTAAAACTTCCGCACGTTGTTCCTGGAGTAGCATCTCTCAATATCTTCGATCGCGCGCTTCTCATGCTCTCTCTTTTTCTTTTGGAGAAGCCGGTGTTCTTCCCGTCTTTTCTGCTCGTAAAGCTCGCGAGCAGCTCTCGTCTTTCTTGGCAGCGTCGCTTTATATGCCTCTTGTTTGGCTGCATGGGCCTGCCTCCATTCATCATCAAACCAGAGGTTTCGTGGTGGTGGTCTGGTGAAACCTAGCACATCAGTTGCGGCATCTCTGATGGCTTGTTGGCAGTGTTGCCACTGATCTTCGGCACTTGATGCTGGCGGTACTGGATTTCTTGAGAGGTTACGGGATATTCGATCGGCATAGGTTCTGGCGGTTTCTTGCGATTGCAGCTTTCCGACGTCATACTTCCTCACAGTATTACTCCGTTGTTGTGGAGTTCGGGTTATTCGCATTCTTACCTTTGCTGCAACAAGGTAGTGATCCGAGTCGATGTTAGCTGCTCGGAAGGTGCGAACATCCAAGATACTGGAGGCGTGTCTTGCATCGATCGCAACGTGATCAATCTGATTGACGGTTCTTTGATCTGGGTGTCGCCAAGTCCCTTTGTGTATATCGAGATGAGGAAACCGTGTGCTTGCAATGGTGACGTTATGTGCCGCTGCGAAGTCAATTAGCCTAAGTCCGTTTTCAGACGTTGTGTCGTGTAGGCTATGTTTTCCGACAGTCCTACCAAAGATTTCCTCTTTACCTATTTTGGCATTAAAATCGCCTAGTACGATCTTAACGTCGTATTTAGGGCATTGCTCATAGGTTTTGTCGAGGAGCTCATAGAAGTCATCCTTGGTGGCGTCATCTTTGTACTCTGTGGGGGCAGCTATGTCAGTTATATCTTTTATTGAGCTTAAAGATAAGTTACCAAATATTTATATTTTATCTAGTGATATACAATTTTTTACTATTTCAGAATTTGAGGTTGAAGTTGTTGGCAAAGGGGAACTGGACGTGGAGTTTCAAGGGACCGTCGAAAAACTGGACATCGTGGTGGTGGATTGCCCTATTTTTACGCCACTTTTTGGCAGAACGTGGTTGGATAAATTTATTCCGGATTGGAGCAAAAACTATTAAGTAAAGTGAGTTCTTAATTAACTATGTGGAATGTAGTGCGAGGAGTGCATGTGATAATTTCTTAATCGAAATAAAAGACAAATCCCATGTGTCGTTTTGACTGATCCAAATCAGATGATAGTGGGCTATGAAGCTGACATAAATATTACCCATGATGCAATACCCATATTTTGTAAGGCATATACGGTGCCTTTTAAGTTACGTGAAAGCAGAGCTAAATCGGCTTATTTCGGTAGGAACTCTAGTTCCAGTCAAGCACATCAGGTGGGCATCACCAATTGTCTGTGTCCCAAAACAGAATGGTGAGGTTAGGATTTGCATTGATTTCAAAGTTACAGTCAACAAATATGTTCTTTCATCCCATTATCCATTAAATAATGTTGAAGAAATTTTTGCAAATTTGCCAAACTGTTCAATCTATTGTGTATGGCAGGCGCTTTTCAACAGCTAACCCCAAAATCAAGAGATCTGTTGACAATTAACACTGATCAGGGTCTTTTGCGATACACTATATTGCCGTTCGGAGTTTCATGTGCCCCTTCAAAATTTTGATAGGATTTTAGAAGGCATTGAAGAGGTGTGGGCTTTTATTGATGATGTTGTTATAGGGGCAGAATCTGTAGAAAAATGCAAAGAAAAATTATTTGAAGTACTCAAAAGGCTAGATGATCACAAAGTAAAAATAAATTTATCAAAATGCGTGTTCTTAAAACCTTCAGTTGAGTATTTGGGTCACATTATTGGGAAAAATGAAATAAGACCAAATCCCAAGAAAGTCGAAGCTATTGCAAAAATGCTCCTTGTCCCACAAATGTGAAAGAGCTTCAGTCATATTTAGGGCTTTTAAATTACTACATTAGGTTTATTCTTGGGAAATTAAGGAGTTTGTATAATTTGTTACAAAAAAATTGTAAATTTTTGTGGAAGAAGAGATTTGATAGATCCAAAGAACTCATATTAAAAAATAATGTCCTAGAACTATATGACAAGGACAAACCAATTATAATAAGTACTGGTGCAAGTTCGTATGGCGTGGCAGCAGTTCTCTTATTTGTTGTAGATGGTGTAGAAAAACCTGTATTATTTGCTAGTAGCACTCTTAGCGAATCTGAAAAAACTACTCCCAGTTGCATCGAGAAGCTTCGGCAGTAATGATTGCCGTAAAAAGTTTTTTAAGTACATTTATGGTAAACATTTTGTGATCTATACGGACAACCAGGCCTTAAAGGAAATTTTTAATCCTAAGAAAGTACACCATCGGTAGTGGTGGCGAGATTACAAAGACGGAGGATAACGTTGTCCACTTTTGATTATTCCATCAAACATAAGCCGGCTCGGGAACTAGCGTATGTGGATGCACTATCACGTCTTCCAGTTAATGGTAACACGGACGTGCAAACGATATGCATCAATTCAATACATTTTTTTGAAGAACTTCCTGTGGATAAAGACAAAATTGAGGCCAAAATAAAAAAATATTGCTTCTCAAACATATGAATTTTTACAAAAGGGCTGACCAAAACAGGTGTGTTCAGAATTAAAATCGTTTACACCATTCAAGAATTATTTTAGTTTAGAAAAGGGTTGTTTGTTTTATAGAACAAGAATTGTTATTCCTTCAAGTTTAAGAATTCAGGTGTTGAATTCAATTCATAGCAACCATAATGGAGATGTTCTAATGAAGAAAATATGTAGGTCCTACGTTTGGTGGCCTAAAATCGATTTAGATATAAAATATAAAAAATGTGACAAGTTGTGAATTTTGTCAGGCTACTGCTGTTGTCCCAAAAGAAAAAGTTATTTCCAGTTGGCCTAGGTGTACTTATCCTTTCGAAAGAGACCAATTAGATTTATTTATTTCGAAGGTAAGACAATACTTTTATGTGTGGATGTTTTTAGTCATTATTTAATTGTGGTTATCATGAATGGAACCTCCGCCAAAAACTTAATCGAAAAGCTTACACATAATTTATTTTCAACTTTTGGATTCCCTGCGGAAATTGTCACTGACAATGGACCACCCTTTAAATAATTTGAATTCAGAAGTTTCTGTTCAAGTAGTAAAGTCATATTAACTCACAGCCCAGTTTATCACCCACAGTCAAACGGGGTAGCGGAAGGACACGTGCGGAGTGTAAAAAATGTTTTTTTAGTTGAGTTCGAAATCAAGTTTATCAGTGCAAGAAAAGATCGATTTGTTTTTACTTTTCCACTGAAAAACTCAAATTCAGTATCCAGTGAAACTCCATCTGATCTAGTTTTTGCCTATAAGCCCAAAATATTGGACAATTTATGTAAAAAAAGATTTTTTTAGAAAATAATAACAGAAATATACACACAAAAATTATGTGTAAAAAATCACAACCTAGAAAGTATAAGACCCTTGAAAAGATAAATTACAAAAAATATAAAGGGGGGGGGGGGGGGGGAGATTGTTTGCATAGAAATCCTTTTAATAAAATTAAGAAATGGATTTCATGTACTGTTAAGAAAATATTAACTACTGTAAGTTACATAGTCAAAATTAAAAGTCAATATAAAGTAGTTCCTGTAAACCAATTAAAAAAGATTGTAATAAAACAAAAATTTAGTCACTTATATATAAATATTCCTAAGTCTTACGTTGTTTAATTCAGAAAATAGTATAATATCTAATAATAAACCCAGTACCAGCAAATTACAATAAATGAATTTACCACAACGTAGAAGTGAAAGACCTAAGAAAATTGTAAATTATTATAGATAGTAAGAAAAAACACATTATAACAAGGAAATTCTAAAGTTCCTCATAAGGTATATGAGATGTAAGCGCACTCTAAATCCGGCATCCAAAGAGTTAACACAGTATTATTATAAACCCTAGCCTTATAAATAATTATGAAAAATCATATTGTTTAAGAAAAATAAATAATAAATTGAAGAACAAAACACTATGAATTTAGAAAAGGGATACATACACAGGTACATAGATATACATAATGTAATATTACAATAAATAAATGAATAAATAAAGCATGTTCAGTCTTTTTCTTCCTTTGCTGACAAAGAGTTTCCGAAAGGTAAGAGTGAGGTACAGCCATCAAGTACAAGTACAGAATCGTTTAACCAATTTATATCGCCCTAAATTAAATACCTTGTTTGCTGCCTCCTTTCTTTACAGGACATTTGATGCCACTTTTGTTGTGCAGTTCCTCTTTTTCATTATTTATATACAAAACTAAAAGTAACGTTTATTTGTTATATTTAGAAAGTCTCCGACTAGTTTTCAAACAGCGTAAATTACGTTAATTGGTTCCAACCACAAGCAAACCATTCTAATTGCCTGGTAAAATGCTAATCAGTGAATATAAGACTTATTCTACTATTCACGTGAATCCTAAATTCGATTCACCCATTCGATTCCCTTTCACTCTGCCTTGCCATTCTGTTATTTATCGGGTGGAATAATTTATTCCAAGCCAATACCGAAACCAAAACCAATACAAAGTCCTCATTGCTTGAAGGCGTTGTTTTTAGGAATCACTTCATTCAATTTCAATTTCGAGAATACATAACTTGCATTATAGTACATATACTTGCTATTTTACCATCGAAGAACTTTATTTGAAAGTCTGTATATCTATAGGGTTCTGTAAGAGTTCACCTACTATTCCTTCACCTGAATTTTACAGAATGTGCAAAAGCTTCTTCCTCGTTTTTTCTCACAATATTCTCCAGATGCCAAGTATAGTTATAATTGAAACATCATTGAAAATTTCTATTTCTGATTCTTAGGCGTTCATCAGTGATTATGTTGCTGCAAACGTGAAGCTTATGACTTCAACTATTATTTAGGCTAAACAAAATATTCGTTCCAGCCCAATGGGATTCATAAAATGACCTTAAATATTTATATGATAAGGCAGTTTGCCCAAAACAAAATCACTGATTTGCCTTTTTGAACGCCCCAGAATCAAAAATAAAAATGTTCGATGATGAGTTTCAATAATAGCTATAAATGGCACTTAACAGAATCTTAAAGACTAACGTTGAAGAAACTAGCTGAAACTGTTGCAGGCTCCTTTGTTCCCGGCGGGGTCGTTGCTGGCATGCTTGACCGGCCTCACGCTCGCCGGAGGGAGTGGAGTCTTGACCCCTATCAGAGCACAACAAAAAGATCATGGCAGACTATGACCACCGTGTTGCTC
This sequence comes from Platycheirus rosarum, assembly GCA_963971375.1. Classification (NCBI taxonomy): domain Eukaryota; kingdom Metazoa; phylum Arthropoda; class Insecta; order Diptera; family Syrphidae; genus Platycheirus; species Platycheirus rosarum. Next base: position 128,224,026 of record OZ020507.1, read on the forward strand.
GTCTGCGGGACTGCCCCCCTACCCATCCCTACCCTGGTTTCTTATCTGCCTCGATTCCCGTTTTGCCCGCCATCTTATCCTTCCCCCAATTCACCCTAACATACTCTCTTCTTCGTCAATTTCCATCCATTATTCTTCTAATTAATTACAAACCCATCTTTTATTTTTTGTTAATTTCATCTATTTATATTTATTAAAATCGTCACTAACATTATTTTTTACTTTAAATATATACTACTTTACACTTATTTCATTTGACTATTAGCAATAACAATTATTGTAAATATAATATAAATATAAAATAATTTAAATATAAAATTAATTTCTGGAGTATTTCATTCGTATGAATACCATTGTATTATAATATACTAACACACAATAGTCCCCAGTTAACTATTAGCTTAGACACAAAAATAAATCTTCAGCAAATTCAGTACTTATTATATATAAAGATAAGCAAAGTTCACTCACAATTAGCACCTTCTGGTCTTTTGCAGCCTTCTATTTTTTTTTTATAATTAACGCGCGCACAAGGGATTATGTGTTTCCCTTTTAATGTAGAACACAATGCGCGGGCATTACGAAGATAGGGAGGGGAGAGATAGGAGGTGCCGATTAATATTGGTTTTGAATGTTAGCAGATCAAAATGGCAAGGGAAAATCTCGCCGGTTAAACCATTCCAAATTCGTGTTGGTCGGCTAAAAAAAGAATCCCAATATTTCACGGTGCGTCCGACATTGGGCTCAAAGGTGAACTGATGAGCATTCCTTGCGAGACGAGTATTACGGGAGAAACTTTTAAGGGGAGGAATGCAACTGGCTACTTCGAGTGGACATTTTTTGTAAAAGAAACGATAAAATAAGGAAAGACATGAAACATTGCGTCGGTGTTCGAGTGGGGCAATTGTTTCAGCGGCAGCTCTAATTCCTTTCAATCTTTACGCTCGATTTTGTATTCTATCAATCAGGCGAAGCGATGTTTGCGAAGCACCTGCCCAGAGGTGAAATTTATACTCGAGTTTAGGGCGAATAAACGCTTTATAAATTGTAGCCAGATCAGATGGGGAAAAATACTTCTTACACCGATACAGAAAACCTAAGCACTTTGCAGCATTCTTAGCGATCTCAAATATATGGTCGTTCCAACGGAGGTCGTCTTTGACACACATACCGAGTACTGAGAGCTTTTCGGTTTCTTCGATGTAAGTGCCATTCATGGACAATGGCATTGGGGGAATGTTTAGCTTTAACGACAGAAGACAGCATTGAGTTTTTGAAGCATTAAACTCCACACGATTCCTATTACCCCATTTGACAATGCTGTATAAATCGGAGTTTAATGAGCTTCACATATGGTACCGTTGCAATTGTACGTCCGAAGGTGAAGGACGTGAATTATCGAACGAATATGAAAAGCTGAGGGTAGAGTCGTCTGCAAAACAGTTAAGTGTAACAGACATAAGATCATTTATAAAAATGAAGAAAAGAGTCGGAGACAGAACAGAGCCCTGGGGCACACCAGCTTTTATTTTATGGGAATCAGACTTGAATCCGTCCAATACAACTTGTATTGAACGGTCCAGAAGATAGCTTCTAATTCCAACGAACAAGAGTATCATCGATCCCAAATGCACGCATTTTCGATAAGAGAACTACATGCCAAACTCTATCAAATGCCTTGGAGATATCAAGAGCAATAATCTTACTTTCACCAAAGCGATGTAAAGATTTGTTCCACTGTTCGGTGAGATATGCCATCAGATCACCAGTGGAACGGTTGCTGCGGAAGCCATACTAACGGTCAAGGAGAAGCTTTCGATCTTCGAGATATTCCTTATGCTGACGGTTAATCAGTGTTTGCATTACCTTAGAAAGAAGGGATGGAGGATGAGTCACCTTTCTTAGCGACAGGCTGGACAAATGCTGTTTCCATCTTCTAGGAAAGATTCCAGAAGAGTAGGAGCAATGGAAAAGCAGTGGCTTTGCCAGTGTGGAAGAACACCTCTTCAGAAGAATCGGGGGTATACCATCCGGGCCAGCGGATTTGTGTGTATCGAGAACTTTGAGAACTCTTGCTACTGTACGAGTGCGGAAAAAAATCTGTCCCATGGAAAAATTAACATTCTCAAGTACAGGAGGGGCAAAGTTGCTTTGAGGCAGAGTGAAGCTGGCAGCGAAATGGGCGGCGAGCAAGTTTGCGTTCTCTGAAGAGTAAACAATTGGTTTGTTATTGTCGATGGGCGTTGGAACCGAAAATGTCGAGGAGTTTTTTATATTTTTTACAAATGACCAAAAAATTTTACTGCCTTTGAGATACTGCAGAATTTTTTGCCATAATTTTTGGTGATGCAAAAATTTGGTTCTTTCAATAACGGAGTTGCATGAGTTTCTTACTTGTTTGTGCTTTTTCCGATTTTCCTCTGTAGGGTTGGCTTTATAAGAACTGAAACTTACTTTACTCAGAATAAAACCAAGACTTTTCCTTAGGTGTGATGCTTTTTACTCTGTTAGGAATAAAATCACGCATCACTAGAAGAATCACATTTGTGATCATTTCAGCACTGGCATCAATGTCACTATCGAGGAAGCATAGTGACCAGTTAAAGTTTCGGAAAAAAATATTCAGGCCGTCCCAGTTGGCTTTCTCGTATTGCCAAACGGTCCTGGTGGGAAGTTTTTCTTTAACTGGATGGGTGGAGGATGAGAAATTAGCTGAAATGACACAATGGTCTGAAGTGCCAAATGGAGAAGTTACACTAATGGTATATTTATCAGGGTGAGAAGTAAGAAACAAGTCAAGAGTATGGTCGGTTTGCCCAGCAATATCCGGTATACGCGTTGGCACATTGATCAGTTGGGTAAGGTGATGTCACCCGGCAAAGAGCTCGACATACCTTCCTTCGGGTGTTGTCTGACCAGAATAGCGGAGCCAATTGGAAATGTGTACATTAAAATCGCCCGCAATAACGATTTCAGTGCGAAGACAAAGGGAAACAATTTTCGAGATGGAATCAGACAGCGCATCAAACTCATTACAAGTCGAATTACTGTCGAGATTTGGACTCGTGTAAATAAAACAATAATGACATGCTTGCGGACAGTGAATTTGAGCCACAAGAAGTTAAAGTCCGTGTTGGAACATTGCCCATATTGGAGAAGACTCTGGAAAGCAATATCATTCCTAACATAGACCACGAGACCATGATGGGAAAAGAGTAATGGCACCAAGCTATACCCATGTAGAGCAAATTCTGATAAATCAGTATTTACTCCAACCTGAGTTTCACTTAATGCCAAAACAGCTGGCCTGTGTTGAACAGTGTAGACGTACACGTGAAAGAAATTCTTTCTTCAACCACGAACATTAGAATACACGATACAAAAATCTCTTACCATATAAAAAATACTTACATACAAAAACACAACACTGACTCAGTCGAACTGCGCAGTGAAAATCCAAACTAACTTGTGTAATAATCAATAATTTCTAAAAAAACATGAAAAAAAATAAACATAGGTATGTACATAGTCACAAATGTATATAAAAAATATTTGTAACTATGTACATATGCTTATTTTATTTACCTTGTCCTTCCTTTTATCCTGCTTGACGCCTGCCTTGCCTTGATTAGTTTTCTATTTTTCTTCTTTTTCTATTATTCACTCAGATGTCTTCTTTTATTTATTTCATTAAATTTTCAAATAATCACTCCAAAGTTCTTATACACTATTTTAATTTAACAAAGTGTATTCTCAAAAGGAACTTTTGTATAGAAATATGGTCGATTTTAAGACTTAAGTCGAAACAGCATTCTCTTGTACGGCAAAAAAAGATCTTGTTTTTCCACTCTTTATGTTCTAATCCAAACCCTGTATAATCGGAAATAAAATCTTTTCCAATTATTGGACGAAAGGGAACAGAGTTGTCGACTTCCGTAATAAAACCGACGACTTCTACAATTCTCTATTCTGACGGCTTCACTAACACATTCCTTACAGCAACGAAGGCATGTGCTTTTGTAAAATCGGACTTATTTGTATTTTATTAACTGAGTTAATTTTTCCGTTAAAACAGTAAATGAATAATTATTATCTCACTCGAAAATTCCAAAATCATAGATCCTCTTAACTTTTATGTATGTACTTGAATGAGTCTTCTTGAAAAAGTTTTCCAATTAAAATCAAAAATCGTAGAATTTAATGCTTCTAAAACTCAATAAAGCAGCCCGGGTTGACGGAGTACCAGCTGAATTCCTGAAAGCTGATCCCGCTACAGTAGCTAGTATTTTGCATCCGCTGATACAAACTGTTTGGGAAAACGAAACCTATCCCAGGATTGGAAAAATTGAGTGGTTGTTAAGTTGCCAAAGAAAGGTGATCTTAAGAACTGCAACAATTGGCGTGGTATTATCATTTTGCCCGATTTTAAAAAGGTAATGGCAACTTTAATCCTCGAACGGATTAAAACTAGAATCGAAACTACACTCAAGAGGCATCAAGCTGGCTTCCGCAGCGGTCGTTGGTGCGTTGATCATATCAACACTCTGCGCATCGTCCTTGAGCAGTCTGCGAAGTTTCAATCACCGCTTTACCTCATGTTCGAAGATTTTAAGAAGGCCTTTGACCGAATAAACCGCGAATGTATTTGGAGATCACCTCTTGGTAGAGGAATACCACCAAAAATTTTTGCCATTATAAGGGAGTTCTACAACAATGCAAGGTGTTTCGTTTTGCACAATGGGCAGCTATCCGACTCTTTCGAAGTGCGTCAGGGTGTGAGACAAAGGGATCGCCAATTCTTTTTCTGCTGGCCATAGATGATGTTTTGACGGCTAGCGTTGGTACAACGGAGAAGCAGGGCATTCAATGGAGACCGTTTGAAAGGCTAAGTCATTTAGACTATGCCGACGATATATGTCTCTTGGCAAATAACATCAGTGGGCTGAACGAGATGTGTCAAACTCAACGGGTAAAAGGAGAGTCGTGCGGTCTTAGAATAAATAGCAAAAAGACAAAAATAATGCCCCACACAACAACGTATTGTGCTCACCATTTGAGGGCTCGATGAGAGGAAAGAAGTCCGGGAACAGACAGTAGGTAAGAAACGGTCATGTCTTCAGAAGAAAGTTATTAGTACTGCTGAACCGTATAAGGCAGTAGTGTTATAAATCGGAGTCTCATATAACTCGTGCATCCAAAGATGATTATAACGAGCACAGAAGAACAGACAAATTAATTCACAGACAAAAAGTGGCAGGCTGGGAGAAAAACACTGTGAAATGAAAAGAAATAGAGAGCAAAGTCTGCAAACAGATGCGTAAGTGATTTGATCGGCCTTTCTAAGCCCAACAAAGCGATTATGGACCAGATGTTTTTTTTGGATAACGTTGGCGGATGAACCCTTCATGGGCCAACGGCAGCGCTCATATCCCCGAAGTGTGTTACTAACTCCGGATTCTCCGGTTCCTTTTGTCCAAGGAATCCAACAAAGGACCTGGCCCTCCAGGTCGGGCGTTGTGCGTGGGGTTAACAACCCTGCCATGGAAAAAAGAAAAGTTGCGAAGTGAGCCTACTCGACACAACGTCTGAAAACGGACTTAGGCTAATTGACTTCGCAGCGGCACACAACGTCACCATTGCAAGCACACGGTTTCCTCATCTCGATATACACAAAGAGACATGGCGACACACAGATCAAAGAACCGTCAGTCAGATTAATCACGTTGCGATCGATGCAAGACACGCCTTCAGTATCTTGGATGTTCGGATCTTCCGAGCAGCTCGCATCGACTCGGATCACTACCTTGTTGCAGCAAAGCTAAGAATGCGACGAAAATTGAGAGCGTTCAACGCCGTTTTCTACTCTTTGCTCTCCGAAGTCTTTATGACCCTAATAACTTCTCATCTCTGCCACCCTAACTTGACCGACTCAAAATTATAAATCTACACCCCCTTGAAGTCCGTAGGAATGTGTTTGATATCATTTTCATTCATCGAATTCTTACAGGTGCCACTGACTGTTCCTCACTTTTTGATCTCATCTTGTTTAACACTAACCCACGCAACTTAAGATCATCACGTCTTTTTTACCTTCCTCCCCATCGTACTTCCTATGGTCTCAATGAACCTTTAACCCGCATGTTGAGTAAAATCAATTCGATCTCTCCTCTTTTCGATTTCAACCTTCCAAGTCCTTGTCTGAAAGCCCAGCTCTTACATCATCTTTCCTCCTTATAAGTTAATTTAGTTTAATTAGTTTTTAAGTTTAGTTAAGTTTATATTAAGCTTGTATTAAGCTAATAAATGGGGCGTTAGCCCCACCAAAATTAAATTAAAAAATTCTCGTTAAATGTAGAAATTGTGACTGATGCCAACTGCAAAATAACAGGCATAGTAGCAAGATGTCGTGGTTCCCGTCACCATTCCAATATTTGGAATAATTGTCTGCTCAAAAGCGAATTCGAAGCCAGCTCTCATGTTCACCAGGGTGTTTTGTTAGGAGACGCTGGATATCCATGTTCAAATATATTACTAACACCAATAAGAAACCCAATCAGCCAAAAAGAACAAAGGTATAAAAACAGCCCTACCTTAACGAGGAGTCGAATTGAGTGCCTCAATGGCCAATTAAAATCAAAATTTAGAGCGTTCTTAGATCGGGTAAGAGTCATTTGGATACGGCCAAAAATGTAATTGTTGCTGTTGCCGTGCTTCAGAACATTACAAAGGAAAGAACATTGCCTTTTCTTGAAGAAGACCCATCACTTCCCATGCCACACGTAAACACCAACCAAAATGCTGTTCACATCACGGAATCAGGCATAGCTTTCCGGAAGAGTTTTATAAACCAATATTTTTAATAAAACTAAACTTGATCAAATTATTTTTATTTTAACTTTTAAAATTGTTCCGTATTGAATCAGACCAATACAATTTTGAAAATTTTCGTTCTTTTTAAGCTATATTCTATTAAAATGCACATACTGGAAACACCTAGTATGACACATTATAACAAGGAAATTCTAAAGTTCCTCTTAAGTTATATGAGATGTAAGCTCACTCTATACCCGGCATCCAAAGAGTTAACACAATATTATTATAAACCCTAGCCCTATAAGTAATTATTAAAAATCATTTTGTTTAGGAAAAATAAATAATAACATGATGTACAAAATAAATTGGCGACGAGGAAAATAAGGGTTAATTTTGTGCAAAGACCGTTTAAAAAAAAAACAAATTAAGGATTGCACAGATAATTAAAGATTAATTTTCAAGTCCACCATCACATGATTGATCAAACTCTGGAAACCATAAAGGAAGAAAGTGAAAAAATATGTCAAAAGTCAAAATCAAACCAAAGACAAATGTGTAATTTCTCGGAAACATAAATGAATTTGTCCCAGGCGAGGATTTTGCGGCGTATAAGGACAGAGTCCAGCAATATTTTATTGCAACAAAATCAGCAGTGAATTACAGACTCCGGTGTTTATAACGTTAGTCGGCTCAGAAGTGTATAAAGTACTAAAATCTATAACCGCACCGGTATTACCAAGTTCGAAGTCATTTACTGAATTGTTAACGTTGTTAGAGCAGCACTACGCTCCGAAACATAACAAAAGAGTCGAACGACTTAGATATAAGAAAGCAAAGCAATAAGATGGTGAGTCCATTGCCGAGTTTATTATAAAAATTAGGAATCTAGCTGAAACATGCAAGTTTGGGGACTTCATAGACGACAAAGTCCAAAGTGCTGTCAACTTACGAAATCTTGCATTAGAAGATGCACTTGTGGACAAATTTATCGTGGGCCTTCTAAAACATCGGATTGAGTGGAACATCTTAACAGACGATAGCCGTACGTTTGACAAATGCTGTGAAATTGCTCTAAATGTGGAGATGTCGGAGAAGAAGAAATGTTCAATGCATGCACGTGTCAGTGAGGTTCATGCGATAAGAGAGAGAAATTACGTAATTCATATTAAATCAAAAGGTATTGGGGTGAGAAGCAACCTGTCAGCAAGTGTTCTCATTGTGGAAAAAATCATTACAAGCGGGACTGTCCACCAAAAAATTGGAATTGTTTTCGATGCAATAAAAAAGGACATACGGCTAACATGTGCTGGGCTGGTGCAAGAAGAGAAGGTGGAGGAGCTAGTGGTGAATGAAGTGGCAAAAGAGATATGGGTGTAGCCAGGCGATTAGATCGATTCAGGTCATAAACAGTGTAGGAACGGATAAGGGTCTCAAGGTGCAGGATAAAATCGAATTTGCGTTAATTCAGATGGAGGTCGACACGGGGGCAGCTTACTACTTACTTAGGTGGCGCTACAGTTCGGGACGAACCTGGGCCTCATCCAACATGCCTCTCCAGCCAACTCGGTCTTTGGCTAGCTGCCTCCAGTTTTGCACTCCAAGTTGGTTCAGGTCGTCCTCCACTTGAGCGCGCCACCTAAGGCGAGGTCTTCCTTGACTGCGTCTACCCTCTGGGATGGAATCGAAGATCCTGCGAGCCGGAGAATTGTTGTCCATTCGCTCCACATGACCTAGCCATCTTAAACGTGATATGCGTATTTTTTTGACCAGGTCAATGTCGCTGTACAGCTCGTATAGTTCTTGGTTGAACCTTCTCCTTCAAAGCCCGTTAACGCAGATAGGGCCAAAAATCTTCCGAAGAATCTTACGCTCGAAACGACTAAGGATATCTTCATCCGCTTTAGATAGAGTCCATGCCTCGGCGCCATAGAGCAGGACTGGTATGATTAGGGTCTGATACAGAGTCTGCTTTGTCTTTCGATAGAGGGCTTTGCTACTCAATTGCCTTCCTAGCCCATAGAAACAGCGATTGGCAAGAGTAATTCTTCGCTTTATTTCTGACGAGATGTTGTTGTCAGATGTTATAGCGGATCCGAGGTACACAAAGTCCCTAACTACCTCAAAGTTGTACCTGTCTATTGTGATGTTTTGTCCAATCCGCCGGTGTTGTGTGTCCCTTTTTGTGGACAGCAGGTACTTCGTTTTGGCCTCATTGACTGCTAGTCCCATCTTAGCCGCTTCAGCTTCAATGCTAGCAAACGTTCCACTGACAGCTCGCCGAGTTCTGCCAATGATGTCTATGTCGTCAGCGTATGCTAGCAATTGCACAGACTTGAAAAAAATTGTCCCACTACAATTGACTTGCGAGTTTCTTATAATTTTTTCAAGTATTAAGTTGAAGAAGTCGCACGATAGCGCATCACCTTGTCGGAATCTGTTTTTGACGTCAAAAGCTTCTGTGAGGTCAGAACCAACATTGACGGAGCAGCGAGAGTTCTCCATCGTCATCCTGCACAGTCGGACGAGTTTTGTGGGAATGCCAAAACCTGACATGGCTCTGTATAGCTCGTCTCTATAAATGCTATCGTACGCGGCCTTAAAATCGATGAAGAGGTGGTGGGTATCGATTTGGAATTCTTGGGTGGTTTCCAGGATCTGCCGTAGAGTGAACATTTGATCGATTGTGGACTTTCCTGGTCTGAAACCACACTGATAGGGGCCAATCAGGTTGCTGACGAAAGGTTTCAGGCGTTCACATAGTACGGAAGAGAGGATCTTGTAGGCGATATTCAGGAGACTAATTCCTCTATAGTTGGCGCAGTTTAGAGGGTCTCCTTTCTTGTGGATCGGGCAAACGATGCTGAGGTTCCAATTATCAGGCATACTTTCTTCTGACCAAACTTTAGAGATGAGTTGGTGTATGCACTCTACCAGGTCATCTCCGGCCGCTTTAAAAAGTTCGGCGGGTAGTCCGTCGGGTCCAGCAGCTTTGTTGTTTTTGAGTTTAGATATTGCTATCCTTACTTCATTTTGGTCAGGTAAACGGAAGTTTTGTCTGTCATCATCCATGTTGAATGGTTCATTCTGCCTGACAGCGGGATTTTGGCCTTCATCGCCGTTTAACAGTCTGCAGAAATGGTCCTTCCATGTACTCAGCACCGACTGTGACTCTACTACGAGGTTTCCATTCCTATCTCTACAGGCTTCTGTGCGGGATTTTTTTCCTTGGCATGTTCTTTTTACCTGTTGGTAAAACTTCCGCACGTTGTTCCTGGAGTAGCATCTCTCAATATCTTCGATCGCGCGCTTCTCATGCTCTCTCTTTTTCTTTTGGAGAAGCCGGTGTTCTTCCCGTCTTTTCTGCTCGTAAAGCTCGCGAGCAGCTCTCGTCTTTCTTGGCAGCGTCGCTTTATATGCCTCTTGTTTGGCTGCATGGGCCTGCCTCCATTCATCATCAAACCAGAGGTTTCGTGGTGGTGGTCTGGTGAAACCTAGCACATCAGTTGCGGCATCTCTGATGGCTTGTTGGCAGTGTTGCCACTGATCTTCGGCACTTGATGCTGGCGGTACTGGATTTCTTGAGAGGTTACGGGATATTCGATCGGCATAGGTTCTGGCGGTTTCTTGCGATTGCAGCTTTCCGACGTCATACTTCCTCACAGTATTACTCCGTTGTTGTGGAGTTCGGGTTATTCGCATTCTTACCTTTGCTGCAACAAGGTAGTGATCCGAGTCGATGTTAGCTGCTCGGAAGGTGCGAACATCCAAGATACTGGAGGCGTGTCTTGCATCGATCGCAACGTGATCAATCTGATTGACGGTTCTTTGATCTGGGTGTCGCCAAGTCCCTTTGTGTGTATCGAGATGAGGAAACCGTGTGCTTGCAATGGTGACGTTATGTGCCGCTGCGAAGTCAATTAGCCTAAGTCCGTTTTCAGACGTTGTGTCGTGTAGGCTATGTTTTCCGACAGTCCTACCAAAGATTTCCTCTTTACCTATTTTGGCATTAAAATCGCCTAGTACGATCTTAACGTCGTATTTAGGGCATTGCTCATAGGTTTTGTCGAGGAGCTCATAGAAGTCATCCTTGGTGGCGTCATCTTTGTACTCTGTGGGGGCAGCTATGTCAGTTATATCTTTTATTGAGCTTAAAGATAAGTTACCAAATATTTATATTTTATCTAGTGATATACAATTTTTTACTATTTCAGAATTTGAGGTTGAAGTTGTTGGCAAAGGGGAACTGGACGTGGAGTTTCAAGGGACCGTCGAAAAACTGGACATCGTGGTGGTGGATTGCCCTATTTTTACGCCACTTTTTGGCAGAACGTGGTTGGATAAATTTATTCCGGATTGGAGCAAAAACTATTAAGTAAAGTGAGTTCTTAATTAACTATGTGGAATGTAGTGCGAGGAGTGCATGTGATAATTTCTTAATCGAAATAAAAGACAAATCCCATGTGTCGTTTTGACTGATCCAAATCAGATGATAGTGGGCTATGAAGCTGACATAAATATTACCCATGATGCAATACCCATATTTTGTAAGGCATATACGGTGCCTTTTAAGTTACGTGAAAGCAGAGCTAAATCGGCTTATTTCGGTAGGAACTCTAGTTCCAGTCAAGCACATCAGGTGGGCATCACCAATTGTCTGTGTCCCAAAACAGAATGGTGAGGTTAGGATTTGCATTGATTTCAAAGTTACAGTCAACAAATATGTTCTTTCATCCCATTATCCATTAAATAATGTTGAAGAAATTTTTGCAAATTTGCCAAACTGTTCAATCTATTGTGTATGGCAGGCGCTTTTCAACAGCTAACCCCAAAATCAAGAGATCTGTTGACAATTAACACTGATCAGGGTCTTTTGCGATACACTATATTGCCGTTCGGAGTTTCATGTGCCCCTTCAAAATTTTGATAGGATTTTAGAAGGCATTGAAGAGGTGTGGGCTTTTATTGATGATGTTGTTATAGGGGCAGAATCTGTAGAAAAATGCAAAGAAAAATTATTTGAAGTACTCAAAAGGCTAGATGATCACAAAGTAAAAATAAATTTATCAAAATGCGTGTTCTTAAAACCTTCAGTTGAGTATTTGGGTCACATTATTGGGAAAAATGAAATAAGACCAAATCCCAAGAAAGTCGAAGCTATTGCAAAAATGCTCCTTGTCCCACAAATGTGAAAGAGCTTCAGTCATATTTAGGGCTTTTAAATTACTACATTAGGTTTATTCTTGGGAAATTAAGGAGTTTGTATAATTTGTTACAAAAAAATTGTAAATTTTTGTGGAAGAAGAGATTTGATAGATCCAAAGAACTCATATTAAAAAATAATGTCCTAGAACTATATGACAAGGACAAACCAATTATAATAAGTACTGGTGCAAGTTCGTATGGCGTGGCAGCAGTTCTCTTATTTGTTGTAGATGGTGTAGAAAAACCTGTATTATTTGCTAGTAGCACTCTTAGCGAATCTGAAAAAACTACTCCCAGTTGCATCGAGAAGCTTCGGCAGTAATGATTGCCGTAAAAAGTTTTTTAAGTACATTTATGGTAAACATTTTGTGATCTATACGGACAACCAGGCCTTAAAGGAAATTTTTAATCCTAAGAAAGTACACCATCGGTAGTGGTGGCGAGATTACAAAGACGGAGGATAACGTTGTCCACTTTTGATTATTCCATCAAACATAAGCCGGCTCGGGAACTAGCGTATGTGGATGCACTATCACGTCTTCCAGTTAATGGTAACACGGACGTGCAAACGATATGCATCAATTCAATACATTTTTTTGAAGAACTTCCTGTGGATAAAGACAAAATTGAGGCCAAAATAAAAAAATATTGCTTCTCAAACATATGAATTTTTACAAAAGGGCTGACCAAAACAGGTGTGTTCAGAATTAAAATCGTTTACACCATTCAAGAATTATTTTAGTTTAGAAAAGGGTTGTTTGTTTTATAGAACAAGAATTGTTATTCCTTCAAGTTTAAGAATTCAGGTGTTGAATTCAATTCATAGCAACCATAATGGAGATGTTCTAATGAAGAAAATATGTAGGTCCTACGTTTGGTGGCCTAAAATCGATTTAGATATAAAATATAAAAAATGTGACAAGTTGTGAATTTTGTCAGGCTACTGCTGTTGTCCCAAAAGAAAAAGTTATTTCCAGTTGGCCTAGGTGTACTTATCCTTTCGAAAGAGACCAATTAGATTTATTTATTTCGAAGGTAAGACAATACTTTTATGTGTGGATGTTTTTAGTCATTATTTAATTGTGGTTATCATGAATGGAACCTCCGCCAAAAACTTAATCGAAAAGCTTACACATAATTTATTTTCAACTTTTGGATTCCCTGCGGAAATTGTCACTGACAATGGACCACCCTTTAAATAATTTGAATTCAGAAGTTTCTGTTCAAGTAGTAAAGTCATATTAACTCACAGCCCAGTTTATCACCCACAGTCAAACGGGGTAGCGGAAGGACACGTGCGGAGTGTAAAAAATGTTTTTTTAGTTGAGTTCGAAATCAAGTTTATCAGTGCAAGAAAAGATCGATTTGTTTTTACTTTTCCACTGAAAAACTCAAATTCAGTATCCAGTGAAACTCCATCTGATCTAGTTTTTGCCTATAAGCCCAAAATATTGGACAATTTATGTAAAAAAAGATTTTTTTAGAAAATAATAACAGAAATATACACACAAAAATTATGTGTAAAAAATCACAACCTAGAAAGTATAAGACCCTTGAAAAGATAAATTACAAAAAATATAAAGGGGGGGGGGGGGGGGGGGGAGATTGTTTGCATAGAAATCCTTTTAATAAAATTAAGAAATGGATTTCATGTACTGTTAAGAAAATATTAACTACTGTAAGTTACATAGTCAAAATTAAAAGTCAATATAAAGTAGTTCCTGTAAACCAATTAAAAAAGATTGTAATAAAACAAAAATTTAGTCACTTATATATAAATATTCCTATGTCTTACGTTGTTTAATTCAGAAAATAGTATAATATCTAATAATAAACCCAGTACCAGCAAATTACAATAAATGAATTTACCACAACGTAGAAGTGAAAGACCTAAGAAAATTGTAAATTATTATAGATAGTAAGAAAAAACACATTATAACAAGGAAATTCTAAAGTTCCTCATAAGGTATATGAGATGTAAGCGCACTCTAAATCCGGCATCCAAAGAGTTAACACAGTATTATTATAAACCCTAGCCTTATAAATAATTATGAAAAATCATATTGTTTAAGAAAAATAAATAATAAATTGAAGAACAAAACACTATGAATTTAGAAAAGGGATACATACACAGGTACATAGATATACATAATGTAATATTACAATAAATAAATGAATAAATAAAGCATGTTCAGTCTTTTTCTTCCTTTGCTGACAAAGAGTTTCCGAAAGGTAAGAGTGAGGTACAGCCATCAAGTACAAGTACAGAATCGTTTAACCAATTTATATCGCCCTAAATTAAATACCTTGTTTGCTGCCTCCTTTCTTTACAGGACATTTGATGCCACTTTTGTTGTGCAGTTCCTCTTTTTCATTATTTATATACAAAACTAAAAGTAACGTTTATTTGTTATATTTAGAAAGTCTCCGACTAGTTTTCAAACAGCGTAAATTACGTTAATTGGTTCCAACCACAAGCAAACCATTCTAATTGCCTGGTAAAATGCTAATCAGTGAATATAAGACCTATTCTACTATTCACGTGAATCCTAAATTCGATTCACCCATTCGATTCCCTTTCACTCTGCCTTGCCATTCTGTTATTTATCGGGTGGAATAATTTATTCCAAGCCAATACCGAAACCAAAACCAATACAAAGTCCTCATTGCTTGAAGGCGTTGTTTTTAGGAATCACTTCATTCAATTTCAATTTCGAGAATACATAACTTGCATTATAGTACATATACTTGCTATTTTACCATCGAAGAACTTTATTTGAAAGTCTGTATATCTATAGGGTTCTGTAAGAGTTCACCTACTATTCCTTCACCTGAATTTTACAGAATGTGCAAAAGCTTCTTCCTCGTTTTTTCTCACAATATTCTCCAGATGCCAAGTATAGTTATAATTGAAACATCATTGAAAATTTCTATTTCTGATTCTTAGGCGTTCATCAGTGATTATGTTGCTGCAAACGTGAAGCTTATGACTTCAACTATTATTTAGGCTAAACAAAATATTCGTTCCAGCCCAATGGGATTCATAAAATGACCTTAAATATTTATATGATAAGGCAGTTTGCCCAAAACAAAATCACTGATTTGCCTTTTTGAACGCCCCAGAATCAAAAATAAAAATGTTCGATGATAAGTTTCAATAATAGCTATAAATGGCACTTAACAGAATCTTAAAGACTAACGTTGAAGAAACTAGCTGAAACTGTTGCAGGCTCCTTTGTTCCCGGCGGGGTCGTTGCTGGCATGCTTGACCGGCCTCACGCTCGCCGGAGGGAGTGGAGTCTTGACCCCTATCAGAGCACAACAAAAAGATCATGGCAGACTATGACCACCGTGTTGCTCGTCTGCGGGACTGCCCCCCTACCCATCCCTACCCTGGTTTCTTATCTGCCTCGATTCCCGTTTTGCCCGCCATCTTATCCTTCCCCCAATTCACCCTAACATACTCTCTTCTTCGTCAATTTCCATCCATTATTCTTCTAATTAATTACAAACCCATCTTTTATTTTTTGTTAATTTCATCTATTTATATTTATTAAAATCGTCACTAACATTATTTTTTACTTTAAATATATACTACTTTACACTTATTTCATTTGACTATTAGCAATAACAATTATTGTAAATATAATATAAATATAAAATAATTTAAATATAAAATTAATTTCTGGAGTATTTCATTCGTATGAATACCATTGTATTATAATATACTAACACACAATAGTCCCCAGTTAACTATTAGCTTAGACACAAAAATAAATCTTCAGCAAGTTCAGTACTTATTATATATAAAGATAAGCAAAGTTCACTCACAATTAGCACCTTCTGGTCTTTTGCAGCCTTCTATTTTTTTTTTATAATTAACGCGCGCACAAGGGATTATGTGTTTCCCTTTTAATGTAGAACACAATGCGCGGGCATTACGAAGATAGGGAGGGGAGAGATAGGAGGTGCCGATTAATATTGGTTTTGAATGTTAGCAGATCAAAATGGCAAGGGAAAATCTCGCCGGTTAAACCATTCCAAATTCGTGTTGGTCGGCTAAAAAAAGAATCCCAATATTTCACGGTGCGTCCGACATTGGGCTCAAAGGTGAACTGATGAGCATTCCTTGCGAGACGAGTATTACGGGAGAAACTTTTAAGGGGAGGAATGCAACTGGCTACTTCGAGTGGACATTTTTTGTAAAAGAAACGATAAAATAAGGAAAGACATGAAACATTGCGTCGGTGTTCGAGTGGGGCAATTGTTTCAGCGGCAGCTCTAATTCCTTTCAATCTTTACGCTCGATTTTGTATTCTATCAATCAGGCGAAGCGATGTTTGCGAAGCACCTGCCCAGAGGTGAAATTTATACTCGAGTTTAGGGCGAATAAACGCTTTATAAATTGTAGCCAGATCAGATGGGGAAAAATACTTCTTACACCGATACAGAAAACCTAAGCACTTTGCAGCATTCTTAGCGATCTCAAATATATGGTCGTTCCAACGGAGGTCGTCTTTGACACACATACCGAGTACTGAGAGCTTTTCGGTTTCTTCGATGTAAGTGCCATTCATGGACAATGGCATTGGGGGAATGTTTAGCTTTAACGACAGAAGACAGCATTGAGTTTTTGAAGCATTAAACTCCACACGATTCCTATTACCCCATTTGACAATGCTGTATAAATCGGAGTTTAATGAGCTTCACATATGGTACCGTTGCAATTGTACGTCCGAAGGTGAAGGACGTGAATTATCGAACGAATATGAAAAGCTGAGGGTAGAGTCGTCTGCAAAACAGTTAAGTGTAACAGACATAAGATCATTTATAAAAATGAAGAAAAGAGTCGGAGACAGAACAGAGCCCTGGGGCACACCAGCTTTTATTTTATGGGAATCAGACTTGAATCCGTCCAATACAACTTGTATTGAACGGTCCAGAAGATAGCTTCTAATTCCAACGAACAAGAGTATCATCGATCCCAAATGCACGCATTTTCGATAAGAGAACTACATGCCAAACTCTATCAAATGCCTTGGAGATATCAAGAGCAATAATCTTACTTTCACCAAAGCGATGTAAAGATTTGTTCCACTGTTCGGTGAGATATGCCATCAGATCACCAGTGGAACGGTTGCTGCGGAAGCCATACTAACGGTCAAGGAGAAGCTTTCGATCTTCGAGATATTCCTTATGCTGACGGTTAATCAGTGTTTGCATTACCTTAGAAAGAAGGGATGGAGGATGAGTAACCTTTCTTAGCGACAGGCTGGACAAATGCTGTTTCCATCTTCTAGGAAAGATTCCAGAAGAGTAGGAGCAATGGAAAAGCAGTGGCTTTGCCAGTGTGGAAGAACACCTCTTCAGAAGAATCGGGGGTATACCATCCGGGCCAGCGGATTTGTGTGTATCGAGAACTTTGAGAACTCTTGCTACTGTACGAGTGCGGAAAAAAATCTGTCCCATGGAAAAATTAACATTCTCAAGTACAGGAGGGGCAAAGTTGCTTTGAGGCAGAGTGAAGCTGGCAGCGAAATGGGCGGCGAGCAAGTTTGCGTTCTCTGAAGAGTAAACAATTGGTTTGTTATTGTCGATGGGCGTTGGAACCGAAAATGTCGAGGAGTTTTTTATATTTTTTACAAATGACCAAAAAATTTTACTGCCTTTGAGATACTGCAGAATTTTTTGCCATAATTTTTGGTGATGCAAAAATTTGGTTCTTTCAATAACGGAGTTGCATGAGTTTCTTACTTGTTTGTGCTTTTTCCGATTTTCCTCTGTAGGGTTGGCTTTATAAGAACTGAAACTTACTTTACTCAGAATAAAACCAAGACTTTTCCTTAGGTGTGATGCTTTTTACTCTGTTAGGAATAAAATCACGCATCACTAGAAGAATCACATTTGTGATCATTTCAGCACTGGCATCAATGTCACTATCGAGGAAGCATAGTGACCAGTTAAAGTTTCGGAAAAAAATATTCAGGCCGTCCCAGTTGGCTTTCTCGTATTGCCAAACGGTCCTGGTGGGAAGTTTTTCTTTAACTGGATGGGTGGAGGATGAGAAATTAGCTGAAATGACACAATGGTCTGAAGTGCCAAATGGAGAAGTTACACTAATGGTATATTTATCAGGGTGAGAAGTAAGAAACAAGTCAAGAGTATGGTCGGTTTGCCCAGCAACATCCGGTATACGCGTTGGCACATTGATCAGTTGGGTAAGGTGATGTCACCCGGCAAAGAGCTCGACATACCTTCCTTCGGGTGTTGTCTGACCAGAATAGCGGAGCCAATTGGAAATGTGTACATTAAAATCGCCCGCAATAACGATTTCAGTGCGAAGACAAAGGGAAACAATTTTCGAGATGGAATCAGACAGCGCATCAAACTCATTACAAGTCGAATTACTGTCGAGATTTGGACTCGTGTAAATAAAACAATAATGACATGCTTGCGGACAGTGAATTTGAGCCACAAGAAGTTAAAGTCCGTGTTGGAACATTGCCCATATTGGAGAAGACTCTGGAAAGCAATATCATTCCTAACATAGACCACGAGACCATGATGGGAAAAGAGTAATGGCACCAAGCTATACCCATGTAGAGCAAATTCTGATAAATCAGTATTTACTCCAACCTGAGTTTCACTTAATGCCAAAACAGCTGGCCTGTGTTGAACAGTGTAGACGTACACGTGAAAGAAATTCTTTCTTCAACCACGAACATTAGAATACACGATACAAAAATCTCTTACCATATAAAAAATACTTACATACAAAAACACAACACTGACTCAGTCGAACTGCGCAGTGAAAATCCAAACTAACTTGTGTAATAATCAATAATTTCTAAAAAAACATGAAAAAAAATAAACATAGGTATGTACATAGTCACAAATGTATATAAAAAATATTTGTAACTATGTACATATGCTTATTTTATTTACCTTGTCCTTCCTTTTATCCTGCTTGACGCCTGCCTTGCCTTGATTAGTTTTCTATTTTTCTTCTTTTTCTATTATTCACTCAGATGTCTTCTTTTATTTATTTCATTAAATTTTCAAATAATCACTCCAAAGTTCTTATACACTATTTTAATTTAACAAAGTGTATTCTCAAAAGGAACTTTTGTATAGAAATATGGTCGATTTTAAGACTTAAGTCGAAACAGCATTCTCTTGTACGGCAAAAAAAGATCTTGTTTTTCCACTCTTTATGTTCTAATCCAAACCCTGTATAATCGGAAATAAAATCTTTTCCAATTATTGGACGAAAGGGAACAGAGTTGTCGACTTCCGTAATAAAACCGACGACTTCTACAATTCTCTATTCTGACGGCTTCACTAACACATTCCTTACAGCAACGAAGGCATGTGCTTTTGTAAAATCGGACTTATTTGTATTTTATTAACTGAGTTAATTTTTCCGTTAAAACAGTAAATGAATAATTATTATCTCACTCGAAAATTCCAAAATCATAGATCCTCTTAACTTTTATGTATGTACTTGAATGAGTCTTCTTGAAAAAGTTTTCCAATTAAAATCAAAAATCGTAGAATTTAATGCTTCTAAAACTCAATAAAGCAGCCCGGGTTGACGGAGTACCAGCTGAATTCCTGAAAGCTGATCCCGCTACAGTAGCTAGTATTTTGCATCCGCTGATACAAACTGTTTGGGAAAACGAAACCTATCCCAGGATTGGAAAAATTGAGTGGTTGTTAAGTTGCCAAAGAAAGGTGATCTTAAGAACTGCAACAATTGGCGTGGTATTATCATTTTGCCCGATTTTAAAAAGCTAATGGCAACTTTAATCCTCGAACGGATTAAAACTAGAATCGAAACTACACTCAAGAGGCATCAAGCTGGCTTCCGCAGCGGTCGTTGGTGCGTTGATCATATCAACACTCTGCGCATCGTCCTTGAGCAGTCTGCGAAGTTTCAATCACCGCTTTACCTCATGTTCGAAGATTTTAAGAAGGCCTTTGACCGAATAAACCGCGAATGTATTTGGAGATCACCTCTTGGTAGAGGAATACCACCAAAAATTTTTGCCATTATAAGGGAGTTCTACAACAATGCAAGGTGTTTCGTTTTGCACAATGGGCAGCTATCCGACTCTTTCGAAGTGCGTCAGGGTGTGAGACAAAGGGATCGCCAATTCTTTTTCTGCTGGCCATAGATGATGTTTTGACGGCTAGCGTTGGTACAACGGAGAAGCAGGGCATTCAATGGAGACCGTTTGAAAGGCTAAGTCATTTAGACTATGCCGACGATATATGTCTCTTGGCAAATAACATCAGTGGGCTGAACGAGATGTGTCAAACTCAACGGGTAAAAGGAGAGTCGTGCGGTCTTAGAATAAATAGCAAAAAGACAAAAATAATGCCCCACACAACAACGTATTGTGCTCACCATTTGAGGGCTCGATGAGAGGAAAGAAGTCCGGGAACAGACAGTAGGTAAGAAACGGTCATGTCTTCAGAAGAAAGTTATTAGTACTGCTGAACCGTATAAGGCAGTAGTGTTATAAATCGGAGTCTCATATAACTCGTGCATCCAAAGATGATTATAACGAGCACAGAAGAACAGACAAATTAATTCACAGACAAAAAGTGGCAGGCTGGGAGAAAAACACTGTGAAATGAAAAGAAATAGAGAGCAAAGTCTGCAAACAGATGCGTAAGTGATTTGATCGGCCTTTCTAAGCCCAACAAAGCGATTATGGACCAGATGTTTTTTTTGGATAACGTTGGCGGATGAACCCTTCATGGGCCAACGGCAGCGCTCATATCCCCGAAGTGTGTTACTAACTCCGGATTCTCCGGTTCCTTTTGTCCAAGGAATCCAACAAAGGACCTGGCCCTCCAGGTCGGGCGTTGTGCGTGGGGTTAACAACCCTGCCATGGAAAAAAGAAAAGTTGCGAAGTGAGCCTACTCGACACAACGTCTGAAAACGGACTTAGGCTAATTGACTTCGCAGCGGCACACAACGTCACCATTGCAAGCACACGGTTTCCTCATCTCGATATACACAAAGAGACATGGCGACACACAGATCAAAGAACCGTCAGTCAGATTAATCACGTTGCGATCGATGCAAGACACGCCTTCAGTATCTTGGATGTTCGGATCTTCCGAGCAGCTCGCATCGACTCGGATCACTACCTTGTTGCAGCAAAGCTAAGAATGCGACGAAAAACGCGAACACCACAACAAAGGAGTAATACTGTGAGGAAGTATGACGTCGGAAAGCTGCAATCACAAGAAACCGCCAGAAGCTATGCCGATCGAATTTCCAATAACCTCTCAAGAAATCCAGTACCGCCAGCATCAAGTGCCGATGAATATTGGCAACACTGCCAACAAGCCATCAGAGATGCCGCAAGGATGTGCTAGGTTTCACCAGACCACCACCACGAAACCTCTGGTTCGATGACGAATGCAGGCAGGCCCATGCAGCTAAACAAGAGGCATATAAAGCGGCGCTGCAAAGAAATATGAGAGCTGCTCGCGAGCTCTACGAGCAGAAAAGACGGGAAGAACACCGGCTTCTCCAAAAGAAAAAGAGAGAGCATGAGAAGCGCGCGATCGAAAATATTGAGAGATGCTACTCCAGAAACAACGTGGGGAAGTTCTACCAACAGGTAAAAAGAACTTGCCAAGGAAAAAAAACCCGCACAGAAGCCTGAAGAGATAGGAAGTAGAGTCACAGTCGGTGCTGAGTACACCGAAGAACCATTTCTGCAGACTGTTAAACAGCGATGAAGACCAAAATCCCGCTGTCAGGCTGAATGAACCAATCAACATGGATGATGACAGACAAAACTTCCGTCCACCTGACCAAAATGAAGTCAGGATAGCAATATCTAAACTAAAAAACAACAAAGCTTCTGGACCCGACGGACTACCCGCCGAACTTCTTTAAGCGGCCGGAGATAACCTGATGGAGTGCATACATCAACTCATCTCTAAAGTTTGGTCAGAAGAAAGTATGCCTGATGAATGGAACCTCAGCATCGTTTGCCCAATCCACAAGAAAGCAGACTCTCTAAACTGCGCCAACTATAGAGGAATAAGTCTCCTGAATATCGCCTACAAGATCCTCTCTGCCGTACTAATTGAACGCCTGAAACCTTCCGTCAGCAACCTGATTGGCCCCTATCACTGTGGTTTCAGACCAGGAAAGTTCACAATCGATCAAATGCTCACCCTACGGCAGATCCTGGAAACTAAGCTCGTAGAGGACGGACGTCGAGGTGCGCGCACAAATAATTAAACAAAAGTCTAAAAAATAATTATTGCGCGTTGTTATCGCGAGTGTTTAAGAAAAAAAAAATAATAATACACACTCGTTAGAGAAATTGGAAAAAAACCCCTCGCGTGTGCTGTAAAAAAAAATAACAATATTCACTCGCGTCGTAGGATGAATGATAAAGATGCACACTGGCGCTGAGGAAGAAAAAAAAATAAATAAAACGCATTCGCATAACAAATTATCCTCTAATCTGTCCCAAGACCTTTGTGCTTAACTGCCTCTTTCTTATCTACTGTAGGCATCGTATGACCATACAATGCTTGCGGTAAATAGATAAGGGCATCTGAATTTGTCCTATTGTGCTGAATGTTTAGATTGATTTTTTGTAAACAAGCTGTCTTATGGGCATAACACCTAAGACAGTTTGATTATTACAGAAGTTAATTTGGATTTTCACTGCGCAGTTCGACTTAATCAGAGTTGTGTTTTTGTATGGAAGTATTTTTAAATGGTAAGTGATTTTTGTGTCGTGTATTCAAATGTTCGTGGTTTAAGAAAGAATTTCTTTCACGTGTACGTCTACACTGTTCAACACAGGCCAGCTGTTTTGGCATTAAGTGAAACTCAGGTTGGAGTAAATATTGATTTATCAGAATTTGCTCTACATGGGTATAGCTTGGTGCCATTACTCTTTTCCCATCATGGTCTCGTGGTCTATGTTAGGAATGATATTGCTTGCCACAGCCTTCCCCAATATGGGCAATGTTCCAACACGGACTTTAACTTCTTATGGCTCAAATTCACTGTCCGCAAGCATGTCATTCATTATTGTTTTATTTACAGGAGTCTAAATCTTGACAGTAATTCGACTTGTAACGAGTTTGATGCACTGTCTGATTACATCTCGAAAATTGTTTCCCTTTGTCCTCACACTGAAATCGTTATTGCGGGCGATTTCAATGTACACAATTCCAACTGGCTCCACTATTCTGGTCAGACAACACCCGAAGGAAGGTATGTCGAGCTCTTTGCCGGGTTACATCACCTAACCCAACTGATCGATGTGCCAACGCGTATACCGGATGTTGCTGGGCAAGCCGCCCATTTTCTTGACTTGTTTCTTACTTCTTTTGTTTATAAAAGGGTCAGGCCAGTGATTTGTGTTTAAAATGTTTCTGAAATGTTTTTTTTTCAGAAACATTTTTGAAATGTTTATTTGTTTCCCTTTTAAAGTGTCCATTTTTGTACGTCAAGATTGACTGTTTAAGAGTAGCAATCAAAAACATATTAACTAGATTAAAATGCTTGAAAAGTAAAGAAAGTTTTCCGTTCGGAAGGGGAAGTAGAGAAACATTTCAGAAATGTTTCGCGAAGCATCTAGGCCTATATAAACATTTCAGAAACATTTCAGGAAAAAAAACAATGCTGAAATATTTTTAAATGTTTCAAAAATGTTTAAATAAAATTTTTTTTGGTGGGACACACCTTTTCATATCCAAATTCAACTTTCTTGTTCTTGTGTGTTTTCGTTTTATTTTCTTGTACCAACCTTTTTTCTTTCCTTTATTTACTTATTTACTTAGGGGGCGCTACAGTTCGGGACGAACCTGGTCTTCAACCAACATGCCTCTCCAGCCAGCTTGGTCTTTGGCTAGCTGCCTCCAGTTTCGCACTCCAAGTTGGTTGAGGTCGTTCTCCACTTGAGCGCGCCACCTAAGGCGAGGTCTTCCTTGACTGCGTCTACCCTCTGGGATGGAATCGAAGATCCTGCGAGCCGGAGCATTGTTGTCCATTCGCTCTACATGACCTAGCCATCTTAAACGTGATATGCGTATTTTTTTGACCAGGTCAATGTCGCTGTACAGCTCGTATAGTTCTTGGTTGAACCTTCTCCTCCAAAGCCCGTTAACGCAGATAGGGCCAAAAATCTTCCGAAGAATCTTACGCTCGAAACGACTAAGGATATCTTCATCCGCTTTAGATAGAGTCCATGCCTCGGCGCCATAGAGCAGGACTGGTATGATTAGGGTCTGATACAGAGTCTCCTTTGTCTTTCGAGAGAGGGCTTTGCTACTCAATTGCCTTCCTAGCCCATAGAAACAGCGATTGGCAAGAGTAATTCTTCGCTTTATTTCTGACGAGATGTGGTTGTCAGATGTTATAGCGGATCCGAGGTACACAAAGTCCCTAACTACCTCAAAGTTGTACCTGTCTATTGTGATGTTTTGTCCAATCCGCCGGTGTTGTGTGTCCCTTTTTGTGGACAGCAGGTACTTCGTTTTGGTCTCATTGACTGCTAGACCCATCTTAGCCGCTTCAGCTTCAATGCTAGCAAACGTTGCAGTGACAGCTCGCCGAGTTCTGCCAATGATGTCTATGTCGTCAGCGTATGCTAACAGACTTGAAAAAATTGTCCCACTACAATTGACTTGCGAGTTTCTTACAATTTTTTCAAGTATTAAGTTGAAGAAATCGCACGACAGCGCATCACCTTGTCGGAATCTGTTTTTGACGTCAAAAGCTTCTGTGAGGTCAGAACCAACCTTGACGGAGCAGCAAGAGTTCTCCGTCATCATCCTGCACAGTCGGATGATTTTTGTGGGGATGCCAAAACCAGACATGGCTCTGTATAGCTCGTCTCTATAAATCCTATCGTACGCGGCCTTAAAATCGATAAAGAGGTGGTACGTATCGATTTGGAATTCTTGGGTAGTTTCCAGGATCTGCCGTAGCGTGAACATTTGATCGATTGTAGACTTTTCTGGTTTGAAACCACACTAATCAGGTTGCTGACCAAAGGTTTCCGGCTATCACATAGTACGGCAGAGAGGATCTTGTAGGCGATATTCAGGAGATTTATTCCTCTATAGTTGGCGCAGTTAGAGAGTCCTCTTTCTTGTGGATCGGGCAAACGATGCTGAGGTTCCATTTATCAGGCATACTTTCTTCTGACCAAACTTTAAAGATGAGTTGGTGTATGCACTCCACCATGTCATCGCCGGCCGCTTTAAAAAGTTCGGCGAGTTTTCCGTCGGGTCCAGTAGCTTTGTTGTTTTTTTTAGTTTAGATATTGCTTTCCTTACTTCATTTTGGTCAGGTGGACGGAAGTTTTGTCTTTCATCGTCCATGTTGAATGGTTCATTCCCCCTGACAGCGGAATTTTGGTCTTCGTCGCCGTTTAACAGTCTGCAGAAATGGTCCTTCCATGTTTTCAGCCCCGACTGTGACTCTACTACGAGGTTTCCATTCCTATCTCTACACGGCACGTTCTTTTTACCTTTTGGTAAAACTTCCGCACGTTGTTCCTGGAGTAGCATCTCTCAATATCATCGATCGCGCGCTTCTCATGCTCTCTCTTTTTCTTTTGGAGAAGCCGGTATTCTTCCCGTCTTTTCTGCTCATACAGCTCGCGAGCAGCTCTCGTCTTTCTTTGCAGCGCCGCTTTATATGCCTCTTGTTTGGCTGCATGGGCCTGCCTGCATTCGTCATCGAACTGGTGAAACCTACCACATCATTTGCGGTATCTCTAATGGCTTGTTGGCCGTGTTGCCACTGGTCTTCGGCACTTGATGCTGGCGGTACTGGATTTCTTGAGAGGTTACGGGAAATTCGATCGGCATAGGTTCTGGCGGTTTTTGCGATTGCAGCTTTCCGATGTCATACTTCCTCACAGTATTACTCCGTTGTTGTAGAGTTCGGGTTATTCGCATTCTCACCCTTGCTGCAACAAGGAAGTGATCCAAGTCGATGTTAGATGCTCGGAAGGTGCGAACATCCAAGATACTAAAGGCGTGTCTTGCATCGATCACAACGTGATCAGTCTGATTGACGGTTTTTTGATCTGGGTGTCGCCATGTCTCTTTGTGTATATCGAGATGAGGAAACCGTGTGCTTGCAATGGTGACGTTATGTGCCGCTACGAAGTCAATTAGCCTTAGTCCGTTTTCAGACGTTGTGTCGTGTAGGCTATGTTTTCCGACAGTCCTACCAAAGATTTCCTCTTTACCTATTTTTGCATTAAAATCGCCTAGTACGATCTTTACGTCGTATTAAGGGCATTGCTCATAGGTTTTGTTGAGGAGCTCATAGAAGTCATCCTTGGTGGCGTCATCTTTGTCCTCTGTGGGGGCATGAGCGCATATTAGGCTAATGTTGACGAATTAAGCCTTGATAGGGATAATCACAAGGAGGGCCAGGTCCTTTGTTGAATTCCTTGGACAAAAGGAACCGGAGAATCCGGGGATATAAGCGCTGCCGTTGGCCCATTAAGGGTTCATCCGCCACCATCTCTATTTCAATGCCCTGACTTGCATTGAATTGTCCTAATGACCTTATCTCCAAATACGTCGAAGTAGCTCATTAGGGCGTCTGCTTCGTTGACTGTTGACGCCACCGTTGGTCCAATTGGTTGGGCTCATCCGCCGTACGTCCTCTTTCTGAGGGGCTCGTGCAAGACTTCTGCGAATCGATCAGAACAGTCATTAAAGCAGAGCATTATAGTGTTGCTATTTTTTCTGTGTTCAACACTCGCGCTTATAAGTTTAGCAGGAATGTATGGATGGACAGACCAGTACCCGGTGGTTACCGCGGGGAGGTAAAATAAGCACAATTGATGTGTACGATATAGTTGCAGCGACTGTGCATCACCAGTTTGATGCCTTTCAGTGCCTACCCTATTCATACAGCACCCAACCACCAGTAAACTTCGAAAAGAGAATAGTAAACTTCAATATGGAATAGTAAACTTCAATATGAGAATAGTAAACTTCAATGTTGAATAGTAAACTTCAATATGAGAATAATAATATGGGAATAGTAAGTTTCAATATGAGATTTTTTATTTAAATTTAATTTAAAACAATTATTAATAATAATACATATTAATATAACATATTTTCTAAGCTAAGACCTGCAGGAAATTTATTTTGAACGCTTGCGATTCAAGTGGCAAACGTTGTTGGCGTAATTATCTGCAAACCTTCTACTATAAGGCTTCCTAAGGCTCTTAGACTTTGTGTACATGATGCTTTTTTTCAGATGTTTCTTCATTCTTTCTTTTTGACAATTGGGTAAAGGGTTTCTCGTTTGAGAAAGAAAATGCTACGCACGGACTAAAAATAAGAACTTTTAAAATTGAAAACAATTCCCAAACATGTTTTTTAGTGTGAATGGATGGTCTTCAAGATTTTTTTTTAGAATTTCGCTAATTTCTTTAAAATAAAACAGCACAGTTTGTAGGACAGTATTGGATATATTCGGGGGTAATGTCTGCTATTAGACGATGAAAATAGATGCATGCACCTTGTTCGAATTCTTCGAACATAGTAAGTGCAAAAGGGAGAACAAAATCGAAAAGATGAGACAGGAAAAAAGCTGTCGTGTGTCGCACGGGTAGCATATTCGAAGAATCTGTTTGACGTTTTTCTTTTCTTATTCGCTTTCTTTAATTCTTTATCACTTGGTTTCGTTGTTCCCAGAGTAAACTTCTGATATGATTCAAAATAAAGGTACAAAAATGAGTGAAAATAAAGTGGAATATAATTTTTTGTGGTTTAAGGTACTTAATTTGGACATATTATGTCTTTATTATTCCAGGAAAAATGTGTATGTGGTCATTACATCGATAGGGTTAAAAGAGCAGATTAATTGCAAATGATTATGGAAAATGAAAATGAAAGAGAACTGTCAAACTTGTTTCATGAAACTAGATTCATCGTGTAATGGCACTTGCGACAGAGATGAAAAAACAAAGAAGAATTCGAACAAGCTGCATGCATCTAGTTTCATCGTCTAATAACAGACAATCCAAATAGTGTACACACCAACGTAACTCTTTACCACAGATCAAACATTTTTAATGGGGTTAAGCATTCTACTATAGTGACCAAGTCTGAATATACGGTTGTCACGAAATTCCTGCTAATGCAGAACATCTGCAATTTGACTATGACAAGGTGCATTTTCTATTTTCTTACATTTTGTAGACATTTTTCTGGGTTTTAAATTGTGCTGTAAAATTTTATTTTACAATTTGTTCAAAACCGTCGTGAGGATTGCTTTTTTAATTTTAACCTTATCTATTCTCATATTGAAATGTTCTATTCTCATATTGAAATTTTGTATTCTCATATTAAAGTTTACTATTCCACATTGACATTTACTATTCTAATTTTGAAGTTTATTATTCCACATTGAAGTTTATTTCAATATTTTCCAGGTTTGTATTTGCTTTCATATAATTGTTGCGCTAAAGATTCCTTTTTCCAGAATGTACCCAGTACGAAGCCCTGGAAAAAAGCCAAACAGAGAGACAGATCCCGGATGATATAATTGATAAGCATAAAGAAGTCTGGGGTTGATCTTTAAAATGCTTATCAGCGTCCAAAAGTATTAATTAAAAATTTTATCTTTAGTGTTTTAGCCAAACAAAATTCTTTCTAATTCTTCTGTGTCGTTCAGTAGATACTACAGATACATACATAGTTAAAATATTGTTAATATTATAAAATAGTTACGATTTGTAATTATATGACATCACAAAGTCCTTCCAAAATGCATTGTTAAAATGTACTAGTAACTATTTGTAACAATTTCTAACTCATATGCATGATATGAATTGAGATTGTTGATCTGGCCACGTCGAATCTATTTATTCAGAAATGCCGCATAGCTGAACGCAAGGGATAAGATTTATCTGACTGTTTTTAAACCTTGCGACTAGAGCACTGCGACTTTCGTTGATTCTCTTTTGTTGCCTGTCCTTGTTACAGAGATACTTTTAAACGTAGCGATTGTGTTTGGAACTCTTCACTATGTCATTTCCTTTTCATTTAAAGTTTCCAGAGTGAACATTTTCAGCTGCTGTAGTGTTCCTGCGTGCTACCTGCTACAAAAAACATCACATTACTCGTTCATGGCGAACAAGCAATGAAAGGGACAAAAATGAATGATTTCCCAAATAAGCACAAAGAAGAAAGACTAATAGTCGCGCAACTCGTGCGATTCTGTCTACCCCGGCCACCACATACGTCTATCTCCTAAAAGCTGAAGCAAAGTAACAAGTCGCAAACAAAAGTCTTTGTGAGCATTGAATGATTCATCTTTCCGTTTTTATTTATTCGACATAAAGCGTACTGCAAAAGTCGATCTAATCGACGTTGACTCAAACGAAGAGCATCTTGGAAGAATTCATTTTCCTACGAGAATTAAAAAGGGTGAGGGTTATGTGGGTTGCTTGGTTATTGTTACAAAGGGCTGCTTGAAAAGTTGTAAAATTATTGGCGACACAACATCATCTAGTCGAAAACAAACAACCTGGACAAGCAAGGGCTGGAATAACATCATCATGCACAACGCAAAACTTTTGCCAATTTCCAGTACGTATTTGACATATTTCCTGACAAGCGCGAAGGTGTTCCGTTAGATCGACGAGAGCATCATATATAGAAATAGGTTGAATGCCACTGCCAATAAGCTATAAGAATTAAATTTCAGGGTTGTAGGGCATGGTCCGGTACGACTCGTACCGACCACGACCTGCAAACACTGAAATTGTATTTTGTTTATGTGAATAAAGGCGCGACTCGTGTGAGAAGCAGCCAATTAGGGTCTTAAAGACGGAATCAATTACGATTGACACAGCTCTAGTATTGACCACTAGACAGAAAATATGACTGAAGTACATTAAAATTATATTTGTATTTATTTTATATATTTTTTTTATATTTAAAATTGTTTTTTTTTTTTTTTTTTTTATAATTAACGCGCGCACAAGGGATTATGTGTTTCCCTTTTAATGTAGAACACACTGTGCGGGCATTACGAAGATAGGGAGGGGAGAGATAAAAGGTGCCGATTAACATTGGTTTTGAATGTTTGTAGATCAAAATGGCAAGGGAAAATCCCGCCGGGTAAGCTATTTCAAATTCGTGTTGTTCCGCTAAAAAAAGAATCCCTATATTTCACGGTACGTCCGAAATTAGGCTCAAGGGTGAACTGATGAGCATTCCTTGCGAGACGAGTATTACGGGAGAAACTTTTAAGGGGAGGAATGCAACTGGCTACTTCGAGTGAACATTTTTTGTAAAAGAAACGATAAAATAAGGAAAGACATGAAACATTGCGTCGGTGTTCGAGTGGGGCAATTGTTTCAGCGGCAGTTCTATTTCCTATCAATTTTTATATTTCAAACGCTCGATTTTGTATTCTATCAAGCAGGTGAAGCGATGTTTGCGAAGCACCTGCCCAGAGGTGGGAGTTATGCTCGAGTTTAGGGCGTATAAACGCTTTATAAATTGTAGCCAGATCAGATGGGGAAAAATACTTCTTACACCGATACAGAAAACCTAAGCACTTTGCAGCATTCTTAGCGATCTCAAATATATGGTCGTTCCAACGGAGGTCGTCTTTGACACACATACCGAGTACTGAGAGCTTTTCGGTTTCTTCGATGTAAGTGCCATTCATGGACAATGGCATTGGGGGAATGTTTAGCTTTAACGACAGAAGACAGCATTGAGTTTTTGAAGCATTAAACTCCACACGATTTCTATTACCCCATTTGACAATGCTGTATAAATCGGAGTTTAATGAGCTTGACATATGGTACCGTTGCAATTGTACGTCCGAAGGCGAAGGACGTGAATTATCGAACGAATATCAAAAGCTGAGGGTAGAGTCGTCAGCAAAACAGTTAAGTGAATTAGAAGTAACAGACAGAAGATCGTTTATAAAAATCAAGAAAAGAGTCGGAGACAGAACAGAGCCCTGGGGCACACCAGCATTTATTTTGTGCGAATCAGACTTGAATCCGCCCAATACAAGTTGTATTGAACGGTCCAGAAGATAGCTTCTAATCCAACGAACAAGTGTATCATCGATCCCAAAAGCACGCATTTTCGATAAAAGAGCTTCATGCCAAACTCTGTCAAATGCCTTGGAGATATCAAGAGCAATAATCTTACTTTCACCAAAGCGATGTAAAGATTTGTTCCACTGTTCGGTGAGATATGCCATCAGATCACCAGTGGAACGGTTGCTGCGGAAGCCATACTGACGGTCATGGAGAAGCTTTTGATCTTCGAGATATTCCTTAAGCTGACGGTTAATCAGTGTTTCCATGACCTTAGAAAGAAGGGATGTCAGTGCTATGGGTCGGTAGGAGGAGGGGGAGGATGGGTCACCTTTCTTAGGGACAGGCTGGACAAATGCTGTTTTCCATCTTCTAGGAAAGATTCCAGAAGAGTAGGAGCGATGGAAAAGCTTACGCAGTGGCTTTGCCAGTGTGGAAGAACACCTCTTCAGAAGAATCGGGGGTTTACCATCCGGGCCAGCGGATTTGTGTATATCGAGATCTTTGAGAACTCTTGCTACTGTAAGAGTGCTGAAAAAAATATATCCCATGGAAAAATTTACATTCTCAAGTACAGGAGGGGCAACGTTGCTTTGAGGCAGCGTGGAGCTGGCAGCGAAATGGGCGGCGAGCAAGTTTGCCTTCTCTGAAGAGTAAACAATTGGTTTGTTATTGTCGATGAGCTTGGAACCGAAGATGTCGAGGAGTTTTTTATATTTTTTACAAATGACCAAAAATTTTTACTGCCTTTGGGACACTGCAGAATTTTTTGCCGTAATTTTTGGTCATGCAAAAATTTGGTTCTTTCTATAACGGAGTTGCATGAGTTCCTTGCTTGTTTGTGCTTTTTTCGATTTTCCTCTGTAGGGTTGGCTTTGTAAGATCAGAAACTTACTTCTTTGAGCCTGATAGCTTCTTTACACTCAGAATTAAACCAAGACTTTTCTTTAGGTTTGATGCTTTTTACTCTGTTAGGAATAAAAGCACGCATCCCTAGAAGAATCACATTTGTGATCATTTCAGCACTGGCATCAATGTCACTATCGAGGAAGCATAGTGACCAGTTAAAGTTTAGGAAAAAGAAATTCAGGCCGTCCCAGTTGGCTTTCTCGTATTGCCAAACGGTCCTGGTGGGAAGTTTTTCTTTAACTGGATGGGTGGGGGATGAGAAATTAGCTGAAATGATACAATGGTCTGAAGTGCCAAATGGAGAAGTTACACTAATGGTATATTTATCAGGGTGAGAAGTAAGAAACAAGTCAAGAGTATGGTCGGTTTGCCCAGCAACATCCGGTATACGCGTTGGCACATCGATCAGTTGGGTAAGGTGATGTAACCCGGCAAAGAGCTCGACATACCTTCCTTCGGGTGTTGTCTGGCCAGAATA
This sequence comes from Platycheirus rosarum, assembly GCA_963971375.1. Lineage (NCBI taxonomy): Eukaryota > Metazoa > Arthropoda > Insecta > Diptera > Syrphidae > Platycheirus > Platycheirus rosarum. The sequence continues at coordinate 128,256,532 of OZ020507.1, forward strand.
GCAGAGCCAATTGGAATTGTGTACATTGAAATCGCCCGCAATAACGATTTCAGTGCGAGGACAAAGGGACACAATTTTCGAGATAGAATCAGACAGTGCATCAAACTCGTTACAAGTCGAATTACTGTCAAGATTTGGACTCCTGTAAATAAAACAATAATGAATTGTTGCGGGCCACTGCCAGAAGCAAAGCTCGAACAAAAAAAAAAAAGTGATTTTTTTTAAGCAAGTCGGATTCGTCGTACATGCAGCTCCGACGGCATCGTAGGCATTGTATATACAATGTCGTAGGTCATGGACAATGTGTAAACTTGCACATATTGGGAATGGGCAAGAGCCATGGGAAATTAAAATCGAAAGTCAAGGAAATACCGATAAACATGCACAAACATTAAAATCAAACACCCAGTTAATTGTTTTTTTTGGTGCACTTTTATTTTTTTATTATTTTGTAATAATAATACACTAAACAACACTGCACATAAACACAAGCGCGTCCGAGCCGAGGCTGGTTGCAATTGCGCTACCACGGTTTCTTTCGGGAACGGAGGCGAGACTATGCAAGATTGCAAGGAGTGGATACCGGGACCTGCGGAATTAAGCAAATTTCCAAAATCACGAAAAAAACTACAGGAATTAACAAAAAAACACACGAAAAAGTTAACGATTTGCAAAAAGACGCGCACATTGAGATCAAATTGGAAGCCATTTTTATGTTGACAGTTGACGTTTGGCACATAGGGTAGGTAAGGTAGTTCCTTTTCCGAAATAAGTCGGTAGTGTTTGCAGGCCAAAGGTGCGATTTTCGGAAAAGGAACAAACCTATGTATGTGGCGAACAGCTGTTATTAGGATAGTAAATAGGTCAAGTCAATGAACTCCATGACAATGCACTGTAGGTAAATAAAAATAAAACGGAAAAGTGGAAAAAACGGAAAAATCGACTTTTTCGGCGGCCCAACGATTTGCCCGTTGGAAAGAGGTTTTTAAAATTCAAGCCGTCAACGACCAAAGACCTACTTGATAAGCAAAATGGATTTCGCCTATAATTTGTGTTTGATTTAAGTTTCCTTTCTTAGTAAGTTCGTTGAAAGTGTCGCAGTAAAGTATATATGTAATTATTAATTTTTGCTCCTTTTGATTAGTTTTTTTTATGCGCGATTTTTAATTTGGATTCCTAATTTAATTCAAATATTAGAAAAATAAAAAAAAGGAGGGTAAGAAATAAAAATTATTCAAATAAGAAAATAGTAGCTAATAAAGATGAATTATCGTTAAGGTGAATTTCGACGAGCGGTTGGCGGGTGATTTTGAAATTTAGTTCCTCCAAATATATTAAAAAAGGGTTCTGTACATAAAAAAAAGGAAAGAAAGTCGCGAAACATATCTTCCGGAGCGAAGAGAATCGAGGGGCTCCTCAGGACGAGAGCCGCCGCAAGAGTTTTTTTTTGCTGATTTTTTTATTATTTTATTATTTTAATATTAATTATTTTATTATTTTAATATTAATCACATACATAATATCCACCATATAACTTTTGTTTAAACATATATATATATTTTTTTGTTTTTTGTGATCATCGAAAGACCATCAATAGTGTATTTTTTTTGGTAATTTAAGTGTAAAAGTCGATAACCAAAAGTTAACTTTTTTTGTTGGTCTGTGTTTCGAAGGAAACGAAAAACTGTGCCAGGGTTGCCGTCGGCAAGTTTCCACGCGACTCCCCGGCTTACGAACGTTTGAATTTTTTTTGTAAATAAAATCTCGTCAGACCCATTATAGAGCTCTGGAAGGTAGGATCTGGGGGGACACTAGTTGGCATTAGTAAGATAATTAGTATCCCACTTGTACTTGCCGAGGGGTTTTGGGAGGAAGCTGGGCCGCATAAGCTTTTTTTTTTTGTTCCGTCTATTTTGCTAGGATTTATTTATTTTAAAAATTTGTTTACTTACTTTTAGTTGTGTATTATTATTTATTTACATACTTGTTTAATTTTTGTTCTTTTTCAACATTTGGTTATCTATTTATTTTTTTGAAACGTACTTTTTTTTCGATTCTTTTGTTTATTTGTCTTGTTATCTTTGGATCCGCAAAATTTATCAATTTTGCTTTGTACGATCAGTACCGTCGTTAAAATAAGGTTAAAATTTTTTATGATTTGTGGAAAGAGAAATTGTTTTTTTTTTGGATTCGCTTAAAATAAAAGTGCTACTGTAAATCACGCCTAAAGTGGAAAAAAAAATGTTTTATTGGTGAGCGGGTAAGACGCTCGATGGCTGGCTGAGCGCGCTTTTCAGGGGGGTGCGGTAAGGTGGCATACATGGCTTAGTAAAAGATGGCTTAACAGCGCCCAGGATATCCTATACGTAGGGGAATTCACTTAAAATTTGGACCGTCGAATTCCAGGAGGGAGGGAAAAAGGTCCCCCCTGCAACAACACCAGCGGGTTATCCCGGGTGTGGTCCTGCTTCTTCTTGGTGGTATAGTAAGTATGGCATGATCTATGTGTTTTGGAATAAGTGAGGTCTGTCTGTGGGGGCAAGATCCCCCCGTATCCGGCGAGCTTAGCCGCGCTGCGCCAGCATGCCATCGCCTCCACAGCAGACATTCTCCCCCCTTCTCTACCCCCTCTCCCCTTCCTGTCCTTCCCATAACACTAACCTTGGCCTTTTTCTTCTCCCAAGTGCCAGTACCATGGCCGTCCTAAGTAGCTACATCCCAGTTCCTACGAATCTACTCTGTCCGTTCCTAACGTTCTTCCTCCCCCTCGCCCCCTCTTCTAATATCCTACCTTTTGCATCCCTACCTCCTCCCTGATTTATCTTCCGTCTAGTTTACTGTTTTCTCTTGATATCCCTCCATACTATATGATCCAACTTCTACACCCTGCCTCCTCCACTACTCCCTTATCCAGTCCGAACCAATACCTCTCCTCCAACCTATCCTATCCTCTCCAGATCCCTCCCCAGTTGCTTATTTCAGATGGCGCCCAACGTTTTGTGTTTCTTTTATCCTTGTCAATTCCTAATGTATTGTTTGTCTTCGTCGGTGAGATTGAGGCAAAGCGTATGTCTTAACCAGGATAGCTCTTTAGAACGCGTGATTAACTGCGACGCGATGCTTTAAGGTCCTCGACGGAAACAAACAATGCATTCGTTGTGATGTTCTATTTTACTATCGCTGGCTGGCCGGAAGACTCTGGATGTCTTCATCCGTTCAGTTCTTCAACGATACGCCTGAACCGCGCCAGCTTCCGATGGTCAGGCTGCGATAGCAATATTTGTGTTTCCTGTTTCAAATGCGGTTGCGGCCGGATCGAAAGCGTTTCGTATGTCTTAACCAGGATCGCTCTTTAGAACGCCTGGTTAATTGCGACGATGCGCTTCCGACCTGGTGGCAACAGCAGTTGGAAATTGTCTCGTCTTGTAAACGTTTTCTTTACCTTTCTTTTGGTCGTAAAGTAGCACCACATCCGGGATGTTGAATAAACAATTTTTTTTTGTCCTAATCTTAATAATGTTAGGATGCTGTCAGGTCATAAGCTATCGCAAAATAAAAGCAATAATTACTAGATCTTTGCCACCTGGAACACCCCCGTATCCCATAAGAAAACAAATACCCAACAAATAAATACATTTACAAAATCAAAAAAAAAAAAGGGTGGAATATACCTAGATACTACCACACGTTAAAAATTGAATTTCCTCTCTAAATCTTAGTTTTACGTCATAGGTACACTTTCTTTTAGTTTTTAGGTGATTTTTTTTGAAAAAGATATATAGCTTTTTTCATTAATTTTTGTTATTTATTTATTTTCATTTGGTACAATGGTGTTGGGTTACTTTTAGGTTAAAATAGATATTAAGATTCAAAAAAAAAATAATAATAAAAAACAAAAAAAAACTATTACTATAAGTGATACTATAATAAAAGTAAGTCTAGCTTATTTCTATTGTAAAAAAAAAAAAAAAAAAAAAAAAAAAAAATATCTATAAATAAACTAAATTAGGTTAAGATTCAGGTCTAGGAGTTAAGTACCTTAATAATTTATGTAACTTAGAGTATAGCATTAAACATTAAATACTTATACAAAAGAAAACAAATTTTAAATACAAAAAAAAAAACTTTTTGTTAAAATACCTATATCTTAGAGTGTAGTTTATATTTAGTTACGTTAACAATGCGAGTTAGATTTAGGCAGTTAAGTTTTTTTTAATCAGAATAGTAATAGTCTAACATTTCTTTATAGTTACTTTTAGTTAGATTCTTTAATTATTTATTTAATAATAGTTTTAATAGTTTAAGTTCTTGTTATTTATTATTTTTGTTTAATTTATTTATTAACGTATTTGTTATTTATTCGGTAGTTATTTATTATTCGATAAAGTTTTGTTATTTATTGATTTGTTAACTGATTTTGTTATGACTTTTGGTCAGTTATTTAGAATAATCTTTATTGTTAGAGATTAATTTTTATTTTTGTTTCAAATTTATGTAATTTTGAATTAAGGTAAAGTTTTTTTTTGGTTTGTCTTTGCTATTCCATAGTCATTAACAGATATGTAATATTATTTTGTTTGTTGTTACTTAGTAGATCATTATTTATTTATTTATCACAGGTTTTTGTATTTATTTATAGGATTTATTTATAGGCTAGGTCATTTAACATTATTAATTGTCAATTTTTTTATTGTATTAGCAGTAATTACTGATAATTTATTTTTTTTTATTATTTATATTTCTAATAAATATCAAGATTGTTTTTTTCATATACCTAGCTTTTCTCATAAAACCTTCGTTTTTTTATTCGAATTTTCCGTTTTTTTCCTTCTTTCTGGTGTTTCTACCCAAATCAATCTGCCTTGTTTGTTTGCCAAGCGAATCCTTGGGGTTCATTGATCTTGAATTTTGATTTCGATTAATTACCACCGAATGTCTCAGCGTTTTACCTACGAAGAAGAAAAAAAAAACGGTCGTAATAAAAAGTAATTTAGAATACCGACCAGTTACCCGCTCTTTGCTTAGGAATTTCGCTCTGCCTTCCGAAGAGATGTCCACAGCGCGATCGCCGATCTCAAAAGCCAACACCCCCGGGAAAAACTCTGGGGATCCCGCGCCGACTCCTGTGGCGATTCCAGGGAATTCGGAAGAATTACTGTTAGGTTTTCTTCCTTCACGTCCGTCTAACAATCCTCCTTTGTCGGGCCACAGCAGTACCTCCGATCGTTCCACGGACTCCTTGATTGCACCGCCTTATAGCACGATGAGTAACGCGACAGTTACCAGAGGTGATGGCCGAAACCACCCTTCAACGAGTAATGAGGATCATTCCGGCACAATCCAGGCAAGCCATGACAGAGGGGGAGAAGCAGCGGGCGTGATCTCGACGGAAATTAGGTCCGCCATCAATTCGGCGGTCAGTAACGCTTACGATTCCTACCGAGATCAGATGAAGGAGAACATCGCCGCATCCGTAAGAGCGGAAGTCCAAAGGGGACTTCTTGATTTTTTTAAAGACATCAATAACCCTACACGCTTGCGCCCATCAGAAGAAGATAGAGGAAGGCCGCCGGCGGGCAATCCTTTAACCGCTCCGACACCTTTCCAGCCACCCCCCTCGGTACCTTCAAGGCCATCCCAGCTGGATCCCCAAACCAGGCCTTTCATCCCAATTGCAAATCGGCACGAGGAGATGATTCCTAATCTTGCCCAGAATGTAAGACAAGTTCCTGATCAGGGGGTACACCCGCCGGGACCTCCACCGGAATCATATTATCGGAACCCTCAGCCCCGACAACCACCAACTCCCTCACACTTTTCTCCCCACAGTTATCCGGGTCGCGGAAGACCACCCATACGCATAGATAAGTGGGGGGTAGTATTTGAAGGCAAGCCCGAAATTCTGACGGTGGAGGATTTCATTTTTCGCGTAGAGACTCTGCAGAGCCATTACGAGTGTTCCTGGGCTGAGGTCCTACGCGACTTCCATCTGCTGCTCTCGGGAGCAGCCAGCGAGTGGTACTGGCAGTACCTGCGATCCAATTACGGCCCGGACTGCGTGGCGCTTAGGGACGCACTGATGCGGCAGTTTCGAAATTCCAAGTCCGATTTTGAAATCATGCGGGACATTATGGACCGGCGGCAGGGCTCCTAGGAGTCCAGCGATCAATTTTTCGCAGCAATTAATAAGTTAAGATCTCAGCTCAGGGTACCAATTCCCAAATTAGAGCTCATTAAAATTCTGAAGAAGAATCTTGTCGGACGAATCCGCGGGCTGGTGTACCCTCAACCGATCTACACTTTGGACCAGCTGAGGATGGCGTGCAAAGACGTGGAGTACCCTTTTCCAAATACGGACCGCGAGGGACCCAAACAACACCGTCCACCTGCTCGGTATGCGGTGAATGACCTGGAAATAGAAGAAACCGGTATCAGCCAGGAAAATTATGTGGAAGCGTTTCAGCACACAATACCGAAGACTACCAAGGGGAAAGCTGATGTACGCTCGACAGCATGCTGGAACTGCAGAGCGGTGGGTCACTCGTTCATGGACTGTCCGTCGGTGACCCGCAACATTTTTTGCTATAGGTGTGGTCATGAGGGGGTGATCACACCCAAGTGCCCTAAATGCAACCCGGGAAACCCGATCAGGAACGCGAGGTCAGCGGGGGAAACGCATTCCACCCAAACAACCCCGGAATTCCCACCACCTCTGTAAACATACAAACTGCTATAGAAAACAAAATTAAAATTTTGGCCAAGAATCAAGTAGAGAATCTGGTCGCAGCTAAGTCCCCTAAGTTGAGGCCAATCAAACCTCTGCATATTAGAATGAAAGAATACCAGGAAACGAGGAACCGAATTTTTAATAGTCATATAAGCGCAATATCTAGTCGCATTCTAAAAGCACGTGAAAGATTTAAGATGAGGAAGAGGTTAAGAAAAAGCATAGCGTCCACCGTCATCGATACTAGCACTGACCCCAGGCCTTACGCCAAGGTGAACATTGCGGGTAAGGAACTACTTGGACTATTAGATAGTGGGGCCAGTGTTAGTATCCTGGGGAAGAATTGCATGTCGTTTGTGGAAAGGGCAGAACTACCAATTCTTAAGTATAGTTCAGGCGTAAAAACTGCCGATGGCAAAAGCCAAGCCATTGTAGGTAAGATTCAGGTTCGGGTAGGGTACAAACAAGAAGAAAAAGAGATGACTCTTTATTTAGTCCCGAATTAAGACCAGGAACTGTACCTAGGAGTGGATTTTTGGAAAATGTTCCAGATCGCTCCGAACATAGTAAGCTCCGTGTCGGTTCCGGAAGAAGATGCGGAGGTGGTGAGTGCCCATAACTTATCAATAGACCAGAGATACGCTTTGGAAGCGGTCAAGCGGAAATTCCTTGATTACGATCGAAACGGGCTCGGAAAGACGGCGCTTATAGAGCACGTTATCGATACCGGAGATTCGACCCCGGTGAAGCAGAGACACCGAATGACCGAATGCTTAAGCTCGGCGTTATCGAGGAGAGTGAGAGCCCGTGGTGTTCGCCCGTTGTCCTTATAAAGAAGCCAGGTCCGAACAATACTACCAAGTATCGTTTTTGCCTGGATTCTCGTAAAGTCAACGCGTTGACTAAAAAGGACGCTAACCCTCTCCCCCATATCGAAGGTCTTATCAATCGGCTACCAGATACCTATTACATTAGTAGTGTAGATTTAAAGGAAGCATTCTGGCAAATACCGTTGGAGAAGGAGAGTAGGGAAAAAACTGCGTTTGCGGTACCGGGGAGACCCTTGTACCAATTTACTGTCATGCCCTTTGGGTTGTGTAATGCCGCTCAAAGGCTATGTCGTTTGATGGACAAGGTGATCCCTGCACGACTACGGGATCGCGTCTTTGTGTATTTAGACGACCTGCTTATCATCGCGCCCGATTTCGAGACCCATATCGCCTTGCTGGATGAAGTAGCTGACTGTCTTAGAAAGGCAAATCTTACTATTAATATTATCGCATTCGGCAGTACTTCTACTGGCCTAATATGGCGGTCCAAGTAAGACAGTTCATTGCGCAATGTGATATATGTAAACAGTCAAAGTCATCTAATTTAGTATTGCGTCCAACCATTGTTAACAAATTCTGTACTGATCGTCCATTCCAAAAATTGTGTGTCGATTTCATAGGACCGTATCCCAGATCCAAATCAGGAAACGCCTACGTCTTTGTTGTTTTAGATCACATGTCTAAATTTGTGTTTCTCAAACCCATAAAAACTGCTAACTCAAGTAGCATAATCAAGTATCTGCATGAGGAAATATTTAACATGTTCGGTGTACCTCAAATAATTCACTCTGACAATGGGAAACAATTCCTAGCTAAGGACTTCCAAAACTTCCTGTTAGGGTACGGTATCAAGCATTTCAGAACTGCGAACTATTCACCGCAATCAAACGCTTCCGAACGGGTCAACAGGACGCTGATCGCCGCCATACGTTCCTACCTCAAAGAAGACCAACGCGACTGGGATATTCATCTGAGTTATATCGCAGGCGCGTTGAGGAGTTCGATACATTCGGCAATTGGTGTATCTCCATATTTTGCTTTGTTTGGGTATAACATGACAACCCACGGAAGTAGTTACGCGTTGGCCAAAAATTTAAACGTACTTGAAGACGGGGAACTGTTGACCCTGGCGAGAAAAGATAGGTTACAGCTAATTAGGAACAAAATCAAAGACAATATTCTAGAAGCCAATGAGAAAAGTGCACGTAAATATAACACTAGAGCACGAAACGTAAAATATATACCAGGACAAGAGGTTTTCAAACAAAATTTCGTCCTTAGTGACTCGTCGAAACGCCTCGCTTCAAAACTTTGCCCGAAATACACGAAATGCCGTATTGTCAAAGCGATCGGCAAAAATATGTACGAGTTGGAAAACCTGTCTGGAAAGAATATAGGAATCTTCCACGCTAAAGACATAAAACAGTGAGTACCACCGAACACATATTGTGGGAAATATATGTTTGTATGTAGATATATGTTCATATCTGTAGTCTGTCCGTCTGCTGTTGCACCAAATGTCCTTTCGGATTAAAACTAACCATCTGTGATACATTTACTTTTGAACGACCTAAGATCGCTTTATGTACCTTTAAGGTAAATTGACCACCAGACTGGATAGATAGTTTTAGGAACCTTTAAGTGCAATATTTTTCTTTACCATGAGGTGCCAGATTTTTGTTGGTGTCTATACGTTTTGACCACTAGAGACCGAACTGTGATAAACATTTTTTTTTGCTATATCTAGTTTTTTTTGACCTATCTAGTTTACTAATTGACCTATCTGTGATATTTTTGATTTGAACGACATTGCGCAAAACCATTCGACCCCTACCGGAGAGTTTAGTTTCACCTCATCCCAATGGGTCTCCTTATTGATGATACAAGAGTGCAATATAGATAAGCCCTGTACCTGATTCGAGAGTTCTCTACGTGCAATAAATCCGAATAAACTAACCTATCCACAAAGTACCTGAAACTAGGGGACTCTATCAACACGACCTACGAACTGTTATATTTTTTTTTATTTATTCTTGGATTGGTTTATCTTTTTGTTTATTTATTTAGTTATAAGATCTTTCAGCCCGAACATTCATAGCAAATCCACAAGCGACCTTCCATTGCAGACCGTATTTGTATGAACGACTCTTGCTCCACCTTATATAAGGATTACAAGCAATCAGACCTTACAATAGGAGCCATAGACTGTCCACAGTAACATTAAGTGTCCAAAAGAGAGACCAAATAAAAAAAAACGATAAGCTGTAGATATTTATAAATATGTAGGTTTAATTGCATCTTCATAAAAAAATACAACATAAGACAAGGAGACATACCTTATTTTGTAACCTTTTTTTCTAGTAAAAAAAAAGTACCGTGGACATGGGACTGCCACCCAAAAAAAAAAAAAAAAAAACCACTTATTAAACCCGGCGTTTTAACGTGAGTTCTCCCCACTGTCTTAGTCAAAGCTGCGACTGGATCTCAAAGAATATTTTACCTGTTAGGTTCATTCCTTCTTTTGTAAAGGCTCTCGTCTTTCGGTGTTCGTTTAGTGTCTCTTCCTCGTAGATCAATGTTGTTTCCTTCAGTATAGCCTGTTGATTCAATATGTCAATAACAGTCAGAACAGAATAAGAAGTAACTATAAATAAACACTATGTAGCTTACCTGGCCAATTTTCTTTTTCTCGGAAGGCAGATTCCCCTAGGGAATTATTAATTAAGGCTAGTCAAGGTCACCTCCCGACCTTCTCGGAATGCTGCTCGAATGTACCCTGAAGGAAAAAGAGATGTAGGGTTATTTACAGCCAATTTTATTAGGATTACGCGAAAGATACTTATCTTCATATCTCCGACACCTATCCATTACTATCCAGATACTATGGCCCTGTCACCATGCCTGTGGGTGCGTTGTCCGATTCTCCAGACACGGAGTTTTGTTGCGGGCCACTGCCAGAAGCAAAGCTCGAACAAAAAAAAATAAATGATTTTTTTTAAGCAAGTCGGATTCGTCGTACATGCAGCTCCAACGGCATCGTAGACATTGTATATACAATGTCGTAGGTCATGGACAATGTGTAACTTGCACATATTGGGAATGGGCAAGAGCCATGGGAAATTAAAATCGAAAGTCAAGGAAATACCGATAAACATGCACAAACATTAAAATCAAACACCCAGTTAATTGTTTTTTTTGGTGCACTTTTATTTTTTTATTATTTTGTAATAATAATACACTAAACAACACTGCACATAAACACAAGCGCGTCCGAGCCGAGGCTGGTTGCGATTGCGCTACCACGGTTTCTTTCGGGAACGGAGGCGAAACTATGCAAGATTGCAAGGAGTGGATACCGGGACCTGCGGAATTAAGCAAATTTCCAAAATCACGAAAAAAACTACAGGAATTAACAAAAAAAAACACACGAAAAAGTTAACGATTTGCAAAAAGACGCGCACATTGAGATCAAATTGGAAGCCATTTTTATGTTGACAGTTGACGTTTGGCACATAGGGTAGGTAAGGTAGTTCCTTTTCCGAAATAAGTCGGTAGTGTTGCAGGCCAAAGGTGCGATTTTCGGAAAAGGAACAAACCTATGTATGTGGCGAACAGCTGTTATTAGGATAGTAAATAGGTCAAGTCAATGAACTCCATGACAATTCACTGTAGGTAAATAAAAAAAAAACGGAAAAGTGGAAAAAACGGAAAAATCGACTTTTTCGGCGGCCCAACGATTTGCCCGTTGGAAAGAGGTTTTTAAAATTCAAGCCGTCAACGACCAAAGACCTACTTGATAAGCAAAGTGGATTTCGCCTATAATTTGTGTTTGATTTAAGTTTCCTTTCTTAGTAAGTTCGTTGAAAGTGTCGCAGTAAAGTATATATGTAATTATTAATTTTTGCTCCTTTTGATTAGTTTTTCTTATGCGCGATTTTTAATGTGGATCCCTAATTTAATTCAAATATTAGAAAAATAAAAAAAGGAGGGTAAGAAATAAAAATTATTCAAATAAGAAAATAGTAGCTAATAAAGATGAATTATCGTAAAGGTGAATTTCGACGAGCGGTTGGCGGGTGATTCATGTCGGCCGTCGGAGCGATTTTTAAGCAAGACAGGAGAAAGAAAAGTTCCTGGTTGGAAGAACTAGCCCGTGACGACAAACCAACCCGGGCTACCAAGTAATCTTTAAATATTATTAGAAGCGGGCCGGATAGCCTCATATAAAAGTTTTTTTATATAAACCAAAAAAAGTGCGAAAGCCAAAAATTAATGAGTGTCGAAATTCACCCATCAAAAACTTAGTTCCTCCAAATACATTAAAAAAGGGTTTTGTACATAAAAAAAAAGGAAAGAAAGTCGCGAAACATATCTTCCGGAGCGAAGAGAATCGAGGGGCTCTTCAGGACGAGAGCCGCCGCAAGAGTTTTTTTTTGCTGATTTTTTTATTATTTTATTATTTTAATATTAATTATTTTATTATTTTAATATTAATCACATACATAATATCCACCATATAACTTTTGTTTAAACATATATATATATTTTTTTGTTTTTCGTTATCATTGAAAGACCATCAATAGTGTATTTTTTATTGACACAGCTCTAGTATTGACCACTTAATGGACAGAAAATATGACTGAAGTACATTAAAATTATATTTGTATTTATTTGATATATTTTTTTTATATTTAAAATTGTTTTTTTTTTTATATAATTAACGCGCGCACAAGGGATTATGTGTTTCCCTTTTAATGTAGAACACACTGCGCGGGCATTACGAAGATAGGGAGGGGAGAGATAAAAGGTGCCGATTAACATTGGTTTTGAATGTTTGTAGATCAAAATGGCAAGGGAAAATCCCGCCGGGTAAGCTATTCCAAATTCGTGTCGTTCCGCTAAAAAAAGAATCCCTATATTTCACGGTACGTCCGAAATTAGGCTCAAGGGTGAACTGATGAGCATTCCTTGCGAGACGAGTATTACGGGAGAAACTTTTAAGGGGAGGAATGCAACTGGCTACTTCGAGTGAACATTTTTTGTAAAAGAAACAATAAAATAAGGAAAGACATGAAACATTGCGTCGGTGTTCGAGTGGGGCAATTGTTTCAGCGGCAGTTCTATTTCCTATCAATCTAAACGCTCGATTTTGTATTCTATCAAGCAGGTGAAGCGATGTTTGCGAAGCACCTGCCCAGAGGTGGGAGTTATACTCGAGTTTAGGGCGTATAAACGCTTTATAAATTGTAGTCAGATCAGATGGGGAAAAATACTTCTTACACCGATACAGAAAACCTAAGCACCTTGCAGCATTCTTAGCGATCTCAAATATATGGTCGTTCCAACGGAGGTCGTCTTTGACACACATACCGAGTACTGAGAGCTTTTCGGTTTCTTCGATGTAAGTGCCATTCATGGACAATGGCATTGGGGGAATGTTTAGCTTTAACGACAGAAGACAGCATTGAGTTTTTGAAGCATTAAACTCCACACGATTTCTATTACCCCATTTGACAATGCTGTATAAATCGGAGTTTAATGAGCTTGACATATGGTACCGTTGCAATTGTACGTCCGAAGGCGAAGGACGTGAATTATCGAACGAATATCAAAAGCTGAGGGTAGAGTCGTCAGCAAAACAGTTAAGTGAATTAGAAGTAACAGACAGAAGATCGTTTATAAAAATCAAGAAAAGAGTCGGAGACAGAACAGAGCCCTGGGGCACACCAGCATTTATTTTGTGCGAATCAGACTTGAATCCGTCCAATACAACTTTATTGAACGGTCCAGAAGATAGCTTCTAATCCAACGAACAAGTGTATCATCGATCCCAAAAGCACGCATTTTCGATAAAGGAGCTTCATGCCAAACTCTGTCAAATGCCTTGGAGATATCAAGAGCAATAATCTTACTTTCACCAAAGCGATGAAAAGATTTGTTCCACTGTTCGGTGAGATATGCCATCAGATCACCAGTGGAACGGTTGCTGCGGAAGCCGTACTGACGGTCATGGAGAAGCTTTCGATCTTCGAGATATTCCTTAAGCTGACGGTTAATCAGTGTTTCCATGACCTTAGAAAGAAGGGATGTCAGTGCTATGGGTCGGTAGGAGGAGGGGGAGGATGGGTCACATTTCTTAGGGACAGGCTGGACAAATGCTGTTTTCCATCTTCTAGGAAAGATTCCAGAAGAGTAGGAGCGATGGAAAAGCTTACGCAGTGGCTTTGCCAGTGTGGAAGAACACCTCTTCAGAAGAATCGGGGGTATACCATCCGGGCCAGCGGATTTGTGTATATCGAGATCTTTGAGAACTCTTGCTACTGTAAAAGTGCGGAAAAAAATGTATCCCATGGAAAAATTTACATTCTCAAGTACAGGAGGGGTAACGTTGCTTTGAGGCAGCGTGGAGCTGGCAGCGAAATGGGCGGCGAGCAAGTTTGCCTTCTCTGAAGAGTAAACAATTGATTTGTTATTGCCGATGAGCTTGGAACCGAAGATGTCGAGGAGTTTTTTATATTTTTTACAAATGACCAAAAATTTTTACTGCCTTTGGGACACTGCAGAATTTTTTGCCGTAATTTTTGGTCATGCAAAAATTTGGTTCTTTCTATAACGGAGTTGCATGAGTTCCTTGCTTGTTTGTGCTTTTTTCGATTTTCCTCTGTAGGGTTGGCTTTGTAAGATCGGAAACTTACTTCTTTGAGCCTGATAGCTTCTTTACACTCAGAATTAAACCAAGACTTTTCTTTAGGTTTGATGCTTTTTACTCTGTTAGGAGTAAAAGCACGCATCCCTAGAAGAATCACATTTGTGATCATTTTAGCACTGGCATCAATGTCACTATCGAGGAAGCATAGTGACCAGTTAAAGTTTAGGAAAAAGAAATTCAGGCCGTCCCAGTTGGCTTTCTCGTATTGCCAAACGGTCCTGGTGGGAAGTTTTTCTTTAACTGGATGGGTGGGGGATGAGAAATTAGCTGAAATGATACAATGGTCTGAAGTGCCAAATGGAGAAGTTACACTAATGGTATATTTATCAGGGTGAGAAGTAAGAAACAAGTCAAGAGTATGGTCGGTTTGCCCAGCAACATCCGGTATACGCGTTGGCACATCGATCAGTTGGGTAAGGTGATGTAACCCGGCAAAGAGCTCGACATACCTTCCTTCGGGTGTTGTCTGGCCAGAATAGCGGAGCCAGTTGGAATTGTGTACATTGAAATCGCCCGCAATAACGATTTCAGTGCGAGGACAAAGGGACACAATTTTCGAGATAGAATCAGACAGTGCATCAAACTCGTTACAAGTCGAATTACTGTCTAGATTTGGACTCCTGTAAATAAAACAATAATGAATTGTTGCGGGCCACTGCCAGAAGCAAAGCTCGAACAAAAAAAAAAATGATTTTTTTTAAGCAAGTCGGATTCGTCGTACATGCAGCTCCGACGGCATCGTAGGCATTGTATATACAATGTCGTAGGTCATGGACAATGTGTAAACTTGCACATATTGGGAATGGGCAAGAGCCATGGGAAATTAAAATCGAAAGTCAAGGAAATACCGATAAACATGCACAAACATTAAAATCAAACACCCAGTTAATTGTTTTTTTTGGTGCACTTTTATTTTTTTATTATTTTGTAATAATAATACACTAAAAAACACTGCACATAAACACAAGCGCGTCCGAGCCGAGGCTGGTTGCGATTGCGCTACCACGGTTTCTTTCGGGAACGGAGGCGAGACTATGCAAGATTGCAAGGAGTGGATACCGGGACCTGCGGAATTAAGCAAATTTCCAAAATCACGAAAAAAACTACAGGAATTAACAAAAAAAACACACGAAAAAGTTAACGATTTGCAAAAAGACGCGCACATTGAGATCAAATTGGAAGCCATTTTTATGTTGACAGTTGACGTTTGGCACATAGGGTAGGTAAGGTAGTTCCTTTTCCGAAATAAGTCGGTAGTGTTGCAGGCCAAAGGTGCGATTTTCGGAAAAATCGACTTTTTCGGCGGCCCAACGATTTGCCCGTTGGAAAGAGGTTTTTAAAATTCAAGCCGTCAACGACCAAAGACCTACTTGATAAGCAAAATGGATTTCGCCTATAATTTGTGTTTGATTTAAGTTTCCTTTCTTAGTAAGTTCGTTGAAAGTGTCGCAGTAAAGTATATATGTAATTATTAATTTTTGCTCCTTTTGATTAGTTAGCGATTTTTAAGCAAGACAGGAGAAAGAAAAGTTCCTGGTTGGAAGAACTAGCCCGTGACGACAAACCAACCCGGGCTACCAAGTAATCTTTAAATATTATTAGAAGCGGGGCGGATAGCCTCATATAAAAGTTTTTTTATATAAACCAAAAAAAGTGCGAAAGCCAAAAATTAATGAGTGTCGAAATTCACCCATCAAAAACTTAGTTCCTCCAAATACATTAAAAAAGGGTTTTGTACATAAAAAAAAAGGAAAGAAAGTCGCGAAACATATCTTCCGGAGCGAAGAGAATCGAGGGGCTCCTCAGGACGAGAGCCGCCGCAAGAGTTTTATTTTTGCTGATTTGTTTATTATTTTATTATTTTAATATTAATTATTTTATTATTTTAATATTAATCACATACATAATATCCACCATATAACTTTTGTTTAAACATATATATATATATATTTGTTTTTTTGGCGTGATCATCGAAAGACCATCAATAGTGTATTTTTTGTTTGGTAATTTTAGTGTAAAAGTCGATAACCAAAAGTTAAGTTTTTTTTTGTTCTGTGTTCCGAAGGAAACGAAAGACTGTGCCAGGGTTGCCGTCGGCAAGTTTCTTCGCGACTCCCCGGCTTACGAACGTTTGATTTTTTTTTGTAAATAAAATCTCCTCAGACCCCTTATAGAGCTCTGGAAGGTAGGATCTGGGGGGAAACTAGTTGGCATTAGTAAGAGAACAGATAATTAGTATCCCACTTGTACTTGCCGAGGGGTTTTGGGAGGAAGCTGGGCCACATAAGCTTTTTTTTTTGTTCCGTCTATTTTGCTAGGATTTATTTATTTTAAAAATTTGTTTACTTACTTTTAGTTGTGTATTATTATTTATTTACATACTTGTTTAATTTTTGTTCTTTTTCTATGGTCAACATTTGGTTATCTATTTATTTTTTTGAAACGTACTTTTTTTCGATTCTTTTGTTTATTTGTCTTGTTATCTTTGGATCCGCAAAATTTATCAATTTTGCTTTGTACGATCAGTATCGTCGTTAAAATTAGGTTAAAATTTTTTATGATTTGTGGAAAGAGAAATTGTTTTTTTTTTTTGGATTCGCTTAAAATAAAAGTGCTACTGTAAATCACGCCTAAAGTGGAAAAAAAATGTTTTATTGGTGAGCGGGTAAGACGCTCGATGGCTGGCTGAGCGCGCTTTTCAGGGGGGTGCGGTAAGGTGGCATACATAGCTTAGTAAAAGATGGCTTAACAGCGCCCAGGATATCCTATACGTAGGGGAATTCACTTAAAATTTGGACCGTCGAATTCCAGGAGGGAGGGAAAAAGGTCCCCCCTGCAACAACACCAGCGGGTTATCCCGGGTGTGGTCCTGCTTCTTCTTGGTGGTATAGTAAGTATGGCATGATCTATGTGTTTTGGAATAAGTGAGGTCTGTCTGTGGGGGCAAGATCCCCCCGTATCCGGCGAGCTTAGCCGCGCTGCGCCAGCATGCCATCGCCTCCACAGCAGACATTCTCCCCCCTTCTCTACCCCCTCTCCGCTTCCTGTCCTTCCCATAACACTAACCTTGGCCTTTTTCTTCTCCCAAGTGCCAGTACCATGGCCGTCCTAAGTAGCTACATCCCAGTTCCTACGAATCTACTCTGTCCGTTCCTAACGTTCTTCCTCCCCCTCGCCCCCTCTTCTAATATCCTACCTTTTGCATCCCTACCTCCTCCCTGATTTATCTTCCGTCTAGTTTACTGTTTTCTCTTGATATCCCTCCATACTATATGATCCCACTACTACACCCTGCCTCCTCCACTACTCCCTTATCCAGTCCGAACCAATACCTCTCCACCAACCTATCCTATCCTCTCCAGATCCCTCCCCAGTTGCTTATTTCAGAATGACATGCTTGCGGACAGTGAATTTGAGCCATAAGAAGTTAAAGTCCGTGTTGGAACATTGCCCATATTGGGGAAGGCTCTGGCAAGCAATATCATTCCTTACATAGACCACGAGACCATGATGAGAAAAGAGGCACCAAACTATGCCCATGTAGAGCAAATTCTGATAAATCAGTATTTACTCCAACCTGAGTTTCACTTAATGCCAAAACAGCTGGCCTGTGTTGAACAGTGTAGACTTACACGTGAAAGAAATTCTTTCTTAAACCACGAACATTTGAATACACTACACAAAAATCACTTACCATTTAAAAATACTTACATACAAAAACACAACTCTGATTAAGTCGAACTGCAGTGAAAATCCAAATTAACTTCTGTAATAATCAAACTGTCTTAGGTGTTATGCCCATAAGACAGCCTGTTTACAAAAATTCAATCTAAACATTCAGCACAATAGGACAAATTCAGATGCCCTTATCTATTTACCGCAAGCATTGTATGGTCATACGATGCCTACAGTAGATAAGAAAGAGGCAGTTAAGCACAAAGGTTTTGGGAAAGATTAGAGGATAATTTGTTATGCGAATGCGTTTTATTTATATTTTTTTTCTTCCTCAGCGCGAGTGGGCATTTTTATCATTCATCCTACGATGCGAGTGAAAATTATTATTTTTTTTAAAGCACTCGCGATAACAACGCGCAGTAATTATTTTTTTTTTGGCTTTTGTTTAATTATTTGTGCGCGCACCTCGACGTCCGTCCTCTATGAGCTTAGGATCGACACTTGTCGTTGTAACTCTTTCAATTAACTTATTCATATATTAATTAGTTCCTTTACATATGTAAAAAAAAAGCCAGCTATATGGAACATTCGGGACGAACCGTACCGTAACAGAATAGTACGTTTATTGGAGAAAATTCTGCGTGAAATAAGTTAGTTTTTGTATTACACACATTTTACGATAGTAAGGCAAAATAATTCATAATGTTTTTTTTTTAGACCTAGACAGTTCATTTATGGAGATTCTTAAGAAGAGGTTAAACAGCCTAAAAACGGGATACGGGCTTTCCAAAAAAATTACACCCAGTTGTTCTGGAGGAGGCAAATCAGTGGGATATAAATATGGGCGTGTTTGGCTGAATAGCTCTTGATATTTTAATTAAAAATGAAATAAATACCACAACACAACTTCATTTGTGAAAGAGCACATTTATTTTGACCATCAAAATTGCAAGTCATCGTTTTTGACAGATTGGAAAAAGAACAAAAAACGAAGATAGTTGTAGTTGATTTTAATGAAGCATGCATGGATGAGCTGTTTTTTAATGACATTATTTTGTATGTCAATCTTAAGCTCGCCAAGGCAGGATGTTGAGGTGCGCGCACAAATAATAAAAACAAAAGTCAAAAAGAAAGATAATTTGCGAGTTGTCGCGTTTGAGAAAATGAAAATGAAAAATACCCCTCGCGTGTGTTGTAAAGAATAAAATAATACCCACTCGCGTCACTGGAAGCAAGGAAAAAATACCCACTATAGCTGTGGAAGAAAAAAATAATACACACTCGCGTCGCAAATACATCTTCTTATATGTCCCAAGACGTTTGTGCTTAACTGCCTTATCTACTGAATGAATCGTATGAATATCCAATTCTTGCGGTAAATAGAAAAGGGCATCTGAATTTGTCCTATTGTGCTGAATGTTTGAATTGATTTTTTGTATGCCAGGACCCCTGTTCTGTAACTATCGCATCGATAAAATTGATCGAGAAACGTTGAAAATTGGAACAAAATTCATTTTATCGCATCAACCTGGTTCTGTAACATTGACAGTCGATAATTTTATCGATTGGAACGGATCGGCATGAAATATTGGAAGAATACGATAAAAGGGGGTTCTGTATCTCTTAAATGCGATAAGTTTTTCGTTTTAAACGTCAAATTTTATCATTTGGTTTTGAGTACGCGGTAAGACTATACTTAAAAAAAATGGACTCAACTAAAAAGGTAATTCAAATAAAAGCATATACGTTCTGCTTTATTTTCGTTTGTAATTTATATTAATGTTAATTTTCAGAGATCATCAAGAATATCAAAGTCCCAAAAACCGTACCTCGTCGACTACATGGGCGAAAACTTAGTCTTTGCAAGAGGGCAATTTAGTGGGGCAAACTCCTTGCAGGAAAACACTGACCAGTGGGAGACTCTTGCCTTAACACTGAATTTTCGGGGCTGTGTTATTTAATCCACAGAACAATGGAAAAAGGTAAAACTTTAAATGGCTTAAATTCTTTTGATGTTTATACAAATTTACTTACAGTGTTGGGTTGATATCAAATTTGGTGTGCGATAGCTCGCTAACGAAAAGCGGGCTTTCCTAAATAAGACAGGCGGTGGAGGTTTAGCCGATGCACCACGAGAATTCACCGAATTCGAAGAGAAGGTGCTGCATATAATCACCGACGATGCGGTTGATGGAGATGCCTCTACCCCAGAGCTTGGCACAAACTCAATTTCAGTAAATGATGTAAGTTAATCGTTCTCCCTCTCTTTAAATTTTTGTTAATTCGTTTTCATTAGCAGCCAACAACTTTAACACTTCAAATAGAGAAGGTAGAATCTGACTCCGATTGTGATATACCTCCTCCTCCAAAAGCATCGAGAATGGTGTACAGAAGTGCACTGGAGGAGGCCAAGGGATTACAGCGGACAATGGAGGAAAAGATGGACAGAATCCTCCAACAAAATGAAGCCATAATTAAACAAAATGAAAAAATTATAAATTTTTTCAAAATTAATTAGTTTCTTTTTGTATATGTATATATTTCATTTGTTTTAGTTATTTAAAGTATTTATGAATTTTTTTTTTAAGTTTTTTTTTGGTTATGAAGTCTGATTTTTTCAATGTTAAGTTAATTAGTTCCTTTTTATATATGTATATATTTCATTTGTTTTAGTTATTTAAAATATTTATGAATTTTTTTAAGTTTTTTTTTAGTTATGAAGTCTGATTTTTCTAATGTTAAGTTTTTTTTTGTTATGAGTACAAAGTACTCAAAAATGTACCTAAACCAATGTACCTCGCATACAAGTTTAATAAATAAATGTGTAATTAAATATTGAATTTGTTTTTATTAAATATTCGAATATTCTGTTCTCCAGAACTTTGATTACACTTCTGCCGAACTCTGTCCACGCAGGCGACGTACACAATTCTACTGCCAATCGTCTGTTCCCGAAGAACACAAAAGTCGCAGCTTCGAACATCCTCCCATCCTCGACTCTTCCAAAACTCATGTGAATAAGAACTATAAAAAAGAAAAACTCCATCCAAATTGCATTGAAACGAATAGTTTGTTAATATATGTATTTTTATTGTAAATTTACTTTAAATTAGAAAAAAAACACAGAATTGATTCTTATTGTTCTTTTAGCTACATATGATTTGAGTGTCTTCTTGTTATATAAAAAAGTGGAGTATATGAACTTGTTGAAGCCATATCATGTCCCAAGTGGCAGTTTAATTGTATTCAAATCTAAAAGTTCGTTGAAATGGAACGAGATTTACAATAGGTAGGTATCCACACTTCTTGGCGAAAATTAATCTCGCTCGCAAATAATATCCAATTATGGCCACACCCACTCGGGTCCTTGATGGTAGTTGGCACAGTTTGCAACTGTTGCATCACCTGAATCATCACTGTTGTCATAGTTTCCACGGTAATTCCAATCATCTGGATGGAGAGTCTTCATACCAAGAGGCCCTAACAGGTGTTTTTTCACAACTTCTAGTGCTTGCCATGCATTAAATGGACTAAGAAGTTCTGAAGCACCAACCATGGAAATCGGGAAGTTGCATCTCAGCTGGCAATCAGTCCATTTCTTAGTTGCTCCTAGGAAGTCTTTATAAAATAAATAAATTATATTTATAAAGGAATATTAATTGACTCACAATCTGTGCCATAACCACCAAGAGACCAACTTGCTGCATTAAGGTGCTTTTACCTTCCATATTTGGTCCTGTTAAGAGAGACAATGGAGCCGTTCCAGACGATCCCAAAGTGATTCCATTTGGTATATAAGAATAAGCACACACATTGATGATAGCCTTCTTCGATTTCAATGAATGGTGAATCGGCATCTTGGACCAGCTCAGGAACACAAATAACATTTTCATTTTAGGCATATTCAGCAAGTGAACACAAAACATCTAGAGTCAGCACATTGTCGACTCATTGCTTCCATAATCAAAGTGATTTGAGAACTTCTCGAACACCCTACGAGATAAATCACGCAAAATGCTGTTTCGGTCATCTTCAGCTTGTTGCATTTGTTTAAGGAAGCTCTGAAAAAAAAATTACAGAATGTTAAACAGTTTTTTGGTTTTTGGTTTTCAGCATCTTACCTTTGTTTCGTTTGTATGAAAACGACGGCATGTTTTTCCTGTTTGACTAGATATTCTTGAAGTTTCTTGTTGATTTCTTCAATTTTAGCTTCAGCATAATCAAACTCAGTGTCTTCGTGTCTTGTCTACAAAAATAATGAATCCATTACAATGGCAAGGTTTTCGTAAGGAATTACTTTGAAAAACTTCAGAAGGTTTACATGGAAGGCTTGGATTAGGATCGAGTTTTGGTAGGACATTTATACTTGTTTTTTGTGTTCGAGAATTTGCTAGAAAGTGTGATGTTGTTGTCGTTTTGCTAGTTGTTCTTGTTGTGGAGTTTGTTGTTTTTGTTGTGGAAGTTGTTTTTCTTGTAGGATTTGGGAATGCTGTTGTAGTCGCTTGATCTTGAGCTGAATTAAAAAAAGAATTTAAGAGTCTCGTTAGTTTATTTTGTTTGTATTAATTAATGCAAGAAATTTACGTTTTTTATTGGCATATATTTCTTTTGATCCGGTCACGTATAATCATTGCAGCACGCAGGAGCGCCGAAGAACTTTCCGGCTCAACAAAAATATCATCGTCACTATCTTCGACGACTAATGGGACATCTTCCGTCAGTCCGTGGTGTATGCGGAAGTTGTGAAGAACGCAGCATGCATTTATTATTTTCCCAGATGATTTTGGGGAGTAATATAAGCCTAATTTTAGGCATCGAAAAACGGATTTTAATACCCCGTTCAATCTTTCCACACTATTGCGCGTGCGTGCATGGACGGTATTGAACCTCCTTTCACTATGGGCTGATGAAGCACGATATGGTGTCATCAGCCAAGGACGGAGTGGATATCCGGAATCACCTAATTGAAAGAAAATTTTAGTTTCTAAAAAAATGTTCTGTAAAATTTATTATACTAACCAAGTAGCCAGGAGTTACCATATAGAAAAAACAATTACCGATTCAATTACATATCTTCAGCATCGCCGTAATGTAAGGTGTCCTTTACTCTTCTATCGCTATTTTTACAAACAGTGCTCCAGTAAAATAGTTGCATTCCTCCCCTCAAACAATTCAACCTTAATACTTGATCTGCTAAGATTGCCCTTCAGTTTACGCTTGAGCTGCTAAAACTTTATGCGATTTTTTAACGCTCCAATGTTTTCATGATGGTAAGCAATTTATTGCATTTGTTCTATTTTTAACAACTTACACGTATCTTTGAAAACTTTACTTATGAATTCGGTACCTTGATCAGACGCTATAGTACCAAGGACTCCGTACTTTAAAATGAAACTTTCTACAAATCCATTTGCTTTAACTTAGTAAAGCTATGGCTTCTGTAATTTTTTAAGTTCACCTTGAAGGGTAAGAATATACTTTAACCCATTTTTGGATTCGTCAAGAGGTCCGTCTTACTTACTTAGGGTTCCCTCCTAATCAAGAAAAAAAATTTCGAAACATGTTTCCGCGGTTGTTGTTATTGTCATTGGTTTTTTCTTGTGTTAAATGTCTTTGTTTCGTTGACATTTTGGACAGTGCTTAACGTTTTCGATCACATAGTTTATGAATTCCTGTTCAAAAAAATTCAATTTCATGTGGTTAAAATTCACAATAAATTAACACATTATTCATACGTGTTTTCTTTATAGAAGCCCAAATCTAGATAGAGTTTCAACTTTAAACTTTAAACAAGGCATCAACTTGTCTCTTGACTCCATTCAAGGATAAACTATTTCAAATTCGTGTTGTTCGGCTAAAGAAAAAGAATCACTGTATTTCACGGTACTTCCAAAATTGAGCTCAAGGGTGAACGGGAGAAACATTTAGGGGAAGGAATGCAGCTGGCTACTTCGAGTGAACATTTTTTTTATAAAAGAAACGATATAATAGGAAATTCATGAAAAAGTTGCGTCAGTGTTCTAGAGGGGCAATTGTTTCAGAGAGATTTCTATTTCCTATTAATCTAAACGGTCTTTTTTGTTATCTATCGAGCAGGTGTAGCGATACTTGCGAAGCACCTGCTCAGAATGTGAGTTATACTCGAGTTTTGGGCGTATAAACGCTTTGTAAATTGTAACCAGATCAGAAGGGGAAAAAACTTCTTGCATCGATGAGAATAGTAGGAGGGCTACAAGTGATCAGACGTGTTTATTTTTGCTCCGTAAAAATCATTTTAACTTTGATTTTAAATATACCTTGCTACCTATACAAATATTGTAATTTGTCAACATTTCGAAAGTGCATAATAAACAACGATCGAACTAAAAGTTGTATATTTAGCTTTAAAAAAAAAGAAAAAAAAGACATTAAATTACAAATTATTAAAAAATATTACTTTCGTGGGACACCTAACAGTAGTGTTTTGTTTTTCTTCTTCCGAAGTGTAACGTGTTAATACAAGTGCCTTTTGATTTTAGGTTTCGATATACCAATGATGGTGGCGATGTTTCTCTTGTCTATTGAAATGTTCCCCTCGATTACAGAGTTCTTTACCACGCAGATAGATGCACCTGTATCTAGTAAGCATCATACGGGTTTGTCATTGTTAAGTAGTATTTGTACGTAAATGCCATTTTCTATCCCCGCTGTGTATATGGCGTTTGGCGAGGGAGATTTTAAAGACTCCCCTTCGACGGGTCGGCTCGATTCCCAATGCTCTTACCTTTGGGTAGTTTAGTTGCTGTCTTTATTCCCTGTTATTCCGGGGTTAATATTGCGTTTTCGGACGGCCGTTGTTTGGTTTTGTTTCTATTGGTTTGGCTGGGTTGATGTTTATGTTGATTGTAACTGACTTGGTAACTCTGTCTAAAATTTTATTTGGACTGTGTTGGTAACCTAGGCGCTAATTAGTACTAAATTGGCTATTTTAGGAGCCTGTTCTGTATTGGTTTTGTACATTATTTTGTATAGTTGGGAACCCAATCTGTAATAATTATATGGATTTGGTTGATTTTGGTAACTTGATTGGTAGTTATTATTATTTATTTATTTACTTCATCCATCAGAGTTACAAATCTCTTATAGACTACAGAATTTAATGATAATTATAATTCATAAATATAAACACTCATTCACCAGAGATTAAAAAAGATACTAATTTCCCCTTAAAACAATCCCGGCTTAAAAACATACTTAAATCGAGAACGTTACAAACAAAGTTAGCCTGTCTTAAACAACGGGTTATGGGTTCATTGTAACCATAGTTTCTATGAAAAGGAACATCAAATAACAAACGAGAACGAAGTTCACGTTCAGGAGCATACAAATAAACTAAAGAAAGCAAGAAAGGGCAATTAAATTTAAAGTTAATTATATCTCTTATAAGCATAATTTCACAGCTTACTAAATCAATAATTACAAAAACAAATAATTTTTTAATTTTTTTATTATTTTATTTTTTTTAAGAAACAAATTTAACACAGTTTTTATTATATTTAAATGCAACGCGTTTCGGAAGTAAATTCCATCATCAGGTGTAGTCGAAAGTTTGGGATGCATTTAAAATAATTATTGATTTAACAAATACACAGTACCCAATAACAGACATCTCGAACTATAAGAAGGCATATCAATATTCCAGTGAAGAATTTCGATTGCCATTCTAGTAAAACGCTTCTGAATCCTTTCTTCTCATAGAATGAGTATTATACATGGGGTTCCATACAATACAACAGTATTCCAAAATAGATCGAACAAAACTAAAATATAGTGATCTAAGCGTGAAAGGATCTGAAAAATCTTTTGAATTGCGGTAAATAAAACCTAGCATGGAGTCAGCTTATAGTCAATGTGATTGGAGTAGGTTAATTTCGTATCAAATATAACCCCAAGATCTTTTTTTTCCATTATTCTAGTAAAATGTGCTTCACCTACTCTATAAGGAAACATTATTGGAAATTGATTCCGATGAAAACACATACATTGGCCATTGGCATTTGGATACATTAAGATGAAGGTCGTTGACTACAACCCAATCAAAAAGCTTAAACAGGCTTTCTTTTTGTCTTCTTGTTAAGTAATGCAATCTAGAGTTGATTTGATACTTGAATATAGTTTGATGTGGTCAGCGTACATTAAACATTTTCAATATTTGAATAAATCTAAATGTAACTAAGTCTAAAAATTTAATTGTTGTAGGAGATATAAATATTGATATACTAAATGCATTTGACAGAGAAACAGAAAATTACTTGTTCACTATGGCTTCAAATGGGCTTAAGAGTTTCATAAACGAACCAACCCGTGTGACAGATTTGACAAAGAGCTGTATTGACCATTTTTTTGTGAGATCTAACAAAAATAATAACAATGCGTTTATTGGAAAAGCGTATGATTTAAATCTTACAGACCATAGAATGATTACCCTAAATTGCTTTACTGATTTAAACCGTCTTGAAAACTAAGCGCGTAGCTAAATCAACAAAACTTTGTGTTGACTTTTCATTACTGAAAGAATGTTTAACATTCGAATTTTGGGAGCCGGTTTATTTAGAAACCAACCCTTCTATTGCTTTTGAAGCTTTTTTAAAAAAAATTACAAACTCATATAAATTCTTGTACACTCCAAACAAAAAAATTGAGTAAAATGAAACATCTTAAATCTTGGATGACTAATAATCTTCTAAACAAGATTAGAAAAAAGAAGAAGTTTAGCTTAAAATGCAAAAAACATCCTTATAATATAACACTTAAAAAGCACTACGACATTATGTGCAAAAAAATAAAAAAAGAAATCGAAGATACTCGCAATAACTACTATGCTGATTTATTCGCTAGAGCTGAGGGGAATGTGAGAGAAGAATGGAGAGTTATTGATAACATTTTGGGAAAAATTAAAAATCGTGTTGAAATTCAAAACATTGAAATTGATGAAACTATAGAATCTGACACAGGTAGGATTTCAAATAAATTCAACGAGTATTTCACTGAAATATCAGAAAAGTTGAAGCCGATGTTTGAACCATGTATAAACTGTAAATGCTCCATTGATTCAGATATTCTTATCGAAAATATACAACCAAACAGCTTTGTTTTTAATTCAATAACATCGGGAGAAGTATACAAAGTTATTATGTCGCTTAAAAATAAAAATTCTTGCACTAGTGATCGTATATCAAGTGTACTACTAAAAAATATTGCCTTGTATGTCGTGGATGTATTGACCTACTTATTTAACAGTAGTGTTGAAATGGGTTGTTTTCCTGATCATCTGAAATGTGCTGAAGTTATTTCTCTCTTTAAAAAAGGAAACAGAAAACTGCTTTCAAATTATATACCAATATCTCTTCTTTCCACGTTTTCTAAGATTTTCGAAAAGTTAATAAAAGTTCGCATATTGTCATTTTTAGATAAATTTAAATTCTTTTGCAACAATCAGTTTGGGTTCAGAGCGGGTATGTCAACAGAGGATGCAATTTTGAGAGTGTGTAGTCAACTTTATGGTAGTTTAAATGGCAATAAATCAACCATAGGTTTGTTTGTTGACATGACGAAAGCTTTTGTTATGGTAAACCACGACCTTTTACTTGACAAACTTTATAATGCTGGTTTTCGAGGTAATTTTTTTAAATTGTTAAAATCGTATCTAAGCAATAGGAAACAAATTGTAAATATAAATGGATATTTAAGTGAACCAAGGGTTTTAAGAAATGGGGTTCCTCAGGGTTCTGTACTTGGCCCATTGTTTTTTATTGTCTACATAAACCCTATTTTCAAACTTAAGCTAAATGGTAACTCAACAGCATTTGCCGATGATATAGTTTTTACGTATGAATATGGAACGGTATTTGAATGTATAGCCAAGATTGAGGAAGATCTTGAAATCTTAAGGATGTGGTTCACCATGCTTAGATTAATTATCAATGAAAAAACTAACTTAATGTGTTTCAAGATATCTGCCAACAACCTTCATGATTATAACCTATGGTTTCACACCCACGATTGTAAACAGTTTTCTCTACCTATTCATAAGTGTGGTAGAAGTAATTTTTCATCGAACTTACAATGTTCTGAAAATTGTTTCAAAATTGAGTCGGTGCCACATTTTAAGTATTTAGGTGTCTTCATTGATTTTAATTTGAATTGGAAATATCATATTCAAACGATTAAATCTTATATGTTGTTGGTCACAAGAAAACTACCTCATCAAGCCTTTTTGTTCGCAAAAAGTTTAAGCTACTATTTACAACGGCCTTGCACATTCAAAACTGCAATACGGTATAACAAGCTGGGGTGGTTCGTATGCTAATTCTTTTGGACCCTTATTAATAGCGCAAAAGCATTTAATACGAATTATTTGCAATAAACATCGGTATTCTGAAACTTTCCCTTTATTTAGAAGATTGCGAATTTTACCAATGAGACATTTTTATGTATTTAAAGTATTAAGAGAGTTTTTCAGGCAAAGTGGAAAAAAAATTTATAACCTGCGTTTAAATAATATGAACCTTGTCAACGTACCATTTGCACATAGAACGCATTTTTATACGCATACGGCTCCATATATTTTCAATAAATTACCTTTAACAATAAGGCAAACAGTTTCTTATTCAAATTTCATAAAAAATGTCAAAGACTGGTTATTCACAAATAGCTATGAAAATATTGAATTATTTTTTTTAGATTTTTTCTCTATTTTATACATAAAATGTATAAAAACAAAAATGTATTATCTACAAATTGTTAAGTTTTATGACAGTATATCTTGCTTTTATTTTTTAATTTACTTATTTTTTTATTTACTTTTAATAATAATATATCTTGCTATTTAAATTAATATTGAATTAACACAGGTTGTCACCCCAAAACATATATCAATAAAATGTAAAAATATTGATATGTCATTCTTCATTCACCACTTACTTCTAAAGTAAAAGAATGAACACTATTATTTCTTTATTTTAAAAATTGTTAATTAGCTTATACAACTTGAATTGAATAATAAATAAATATCTATCTAAAAAAAAAAAAAACACGAGGTTGGTAGTAGTAGACCTCCCATTCACGAATCCATGCTGCAGAGGAGAAATAACTTCTTTCAGAAGAAAGACTAATTAGTTATAAATGATTTATGCAGGAATTTTGCAGATTGGTCGATAGTAACCAACTTCATTCTACAGCCTGATTTAAAAATTGGATTTATGTTAGATAATTTCCAAGCATCAAGGAAAATAACTTCACTAAGAGAACGGTTGAAAATGACTGAGAGTGGAGAAGCCAGGGCATTTGCACAATTCTTTAAAACTCCAGGTTCGTTCAAATTTTTCAATTCCTCTTCAACTTCTTGAAAAGATACATGTAATTCACCAAAGTTCACTGAATTTAAGTGAGATTCAAAGTGAACAGTGTTTGCTGACGTTGGGGATTTATACACTGAACGGAAAAAACTTGCAAAAAGATTACACATTTTGTAAGGATCACTAGATGTTTCACCTTCGAAATGAACTAAGTTTGGAATACCAGTCGAGCTCTTCTTTTCGTTAATGAATTTCCAAAAACATTTACTGTTTCTTTTTAGATTAGATTCCATATTTAAAACATATTGTTTATAAAAGAATTTGTTTTAGAAATCAAATTCCTTTTGTGATCGATGATATCTGTCATAGAGAACTAAATCGTTAATTGAATTCCGAGATAATTTGAAAGCTTTGTTTTTTTTTTGTTATTAATGTTGATTAATTTTTTATTGAACCTTTCAGGTTTTGATGAATTAGTTTTAGAGATTTTAGGTGTGAATTAATCAATTGCCTCTTTTAATGAATTTGTTAAAAAATTATAAGCAACATGAATTTCGCAATTGTTTAAGTCAGACGGATAACAAGAAGATATAATAAAATTCGATATCTCATAGAAATTACAATTTTTAAAATAATAAGAAAATTTACAATTTTTATATTTTGAATATTCATAAAAAGAAAATTTAGGAGAAAGTGAAACATGATTATCTGTATTATTCAAAGGAGGTGGGTTGGGGCTGTCAATACTCACGCTGAACTCGTTATCAACAAAAACCAGGTCGAGGAATCTGTTCAAACTGTTAGGAAAACGGTTAATTTGAATTAATCCGAATTCAGATAAAGTATCCACAACCACACTTTCACAATCATTGTTGACACTAAATGGAATTAAACAATTTTTATCATCAGGATCTTTTAACCAATTAATATAAGGCAAATTAAAATCACCTATAATAATGATGCTTTGATTATCTTTTATGTCATTTAGAATTTCAGAGCAATTGATATGTATATTATATAATTCAAAGGAGCTTCTTGGTGGTATATAGCTTAAAATTATAAATACATCATGCAAGTTATCAATACTAATTCGAACAATAAGTTGATCTACATCGAATGCAAGATTTAAAGCTTAAGAAGGCAGGTCAATCTCCAAGCATAATAAAGATGAACAGATAGCCAGCAGCACACCACCACCACGCGTCATACCTGTGGTGTGACGACATCGATCATTGCGAAAAACATTGAAAGTCCTGCAATCGAACATTTTAGAGCTGAAATGGCTCTCAGAGAGCCATGTTTCATTGAAGGCGATTATATCATATTGTAGAGATGATGTCAGAAGAAAGACAGAGTTCATTTTAGTTCTAAGGCCATCAACATTGTGATAAAACAAATGCAACTCAGTGGCATGTAATAATGATTGTGACGGAGGGTAGTATGTGGGAGGAATAGTTACAGCCTCCAAATTCAGCTGTTGCAATTGTTGGTCGTTTTTTGGCAATAAGACAAACAGTTTGACTTTAACATGCATAGGCCAAACATCGGGATTCATTATCAATTTCAGTTTATCAGTAGGAACACTTAGTTTGAAATTGATAAATGGTAATTTGGATAAGTCGGCATCTTTCTTTGTTAGTCTATAGCATTTGAATAAAGTGGATGGAAGACTAGTCTTATTAAGTGATATGATCATCTATTGTTTGGGATCAGTGTCATTTTTAAGTTTGGATATATGAATCCATTTAATATTTGGCACCACATTGAATTCCGATTCAGAGCCTGTTCCGAAAAAGGCAGTGCGTTTATGAGGCTTACGGTGGTTTTTATTTTTATTGTTTTTTACTCTGTCATTATTCACTGTGGCTGTAGCGCGATTGATTTAATTTTAGTTGATTGTTGTTGTTGTTGGTTAGAACAATTATATTATTTTTTTATTTTCTTATGTCTCGACCTCTAGAGTTTGATCTTCTTGAGTGGTGTCCCCTGAAATTTAGTTGCCCTGACTGCCGTTCTTCAAAATATTTTAGGGTCACCCGTTGGGTGGCTCTGGTATTTTCACCGTGGCATGCGACTTCCAACTCAGTCATCTGGTTAAACAGCGTTTCTATTTCGGTTATAAATTCTCTGGTGGGTCGATTACCTTGAGTCGCTCGGCTCAGCCTTGACTGGATTTGTTTGATGGTGTCTTTTGGTCCGCATTTCACGATCAGGCTTTTCTTAAGCTCGGTAAAGTCCTTAGGGCTAGCATTTCCCAGTTTGGAATGCACTTGGAGTATATTTATGTGAATGTTTATTTCATTGAATGAGTGAACAATATATTTTTAATGGATACAAATAAAACGATTAATTGGTATGACGTAGCAAGGGCAAGAATGATATACGAAAATATGGCGCCAGGCGTACGCTGTGAGGTTTCAATTATCGAAACTCGGGATGATAAATGATGACTAGTGCGATCTCTTCACACAATTGCTTCCTTCCTAAAGTTATGGAAACGCTATTATTTCAAGCCTGATATTCACAAAATAAATGGTGGTGTGCTCCTGGGCTCTGTTTTGTCTCCGGCCCTTTTCCTTATATTTTTCAACGACTTATTATCTGAAACTACTGATCAGATAAATTGTTTTGCTGACGACAGTACTCTAAGTTTTCAATGTTCGTTTCCAGATTTTCATCCATGATCCTCGGATGTGAAACTGCAATTGACAAAATTGTACAATGGGGCATCAGAAATCGCCTACAATTGAATGCTTTAAAAACTCAATATTGTATTTTTGTCCTTAAAGCTTAATATATCATAAATGAATTTACATGAGTGGCACTTGCACCAAAGATACCTAACACCTCTCATTTCTCGGTATGTACATACACTACTTTCTGTGGAATGACCACTTATTCGCCGATGCCAAGAATGCTGCGAGTTGTATAAGTTTCCATCAAAGATGCATGCATTTGTTTACTCCGTCTAAATATCTATATTTCCCCGCTCTGTGTAGGTGCTCCTATAACGCACTTGAGTTTTTTGTATAACATCAAAAAAAAAGATCTTTTAAATTAATAGGTGATAGAAAAAACAATTACCGATTCAATTACATATCTTCAGCATCGCCGTAATGTAAGGTGTCCTTTACTCTTCTATCGCTATTTTTACAAACAGTGCTCCAGTAAAATAGTTGCATTCCTCCCCTCAAACAATTCAACCTTAATACTTGATCTGCTAAGATTGCCCTTCAGTTTACCCTTGAGCTGCTAAAACTTTATGCGATTTTTTAACGCTCCAATGTTTTCATGATGGTAAGCAATTTATTGCATTTGTTCTATTTTTAACAACTTACACGTATCTTTGAAAACTTTACTTATGAATTCGGTACCTTGATCAGACGCTATAGTACCAAGGACTCCGTACTTTAAAATGAAACTTTCTACAAATCCATTTGCTTTAACTTAGTAAAGCTATGGCTTCTGTAATTTTTTAAGTTCACCTTGAAGGGTAAGAATATACTTTAACCCATTTTTGGATTCGTCAAGAGGTCCGTCTTACTTACTTAGGGTTCCCTCCTAATCAAGAAAAAAAATTTCGAAACATGTTTCCGCGGTTGTTGTTATTGTCATTGGTTTTTTCTTGTGTTAAATGTCTTTGTTTCGTTGACATTTTGGACAGTGCTTAACGTTTTCGATCACATAGTTTATGAATTCCTGTTCAAAAAAATTCAATTTCATGTGGTTAAAATTCACAATAAATTAACACATTATTCATACGTGTTTTCTTTATAGAAGCCCAAATCTAGATAGAGTTTCAACTTTAAACGAATTTGATGCCTTGTCTCTTGACTCCATTCAAGGATAAACTATTTCAAGTTCGTGTTGTTCGGCTAAAGAAAAAGAATCACTGTATTTCACGGTACTTCCAAAATTGAGCTCAAGGGTGAACGGGAGAAACATTTAGGGGAAGGAATGCAGCTGGCTACTTCGAGTGAACATTTTTTTTATAAAAGAAACGATATAATAGGAAATTCATGAAAAAGTTGCGTCGGTGTTCTAGAGGGGCAATTATTTCAGAGAGATTTCTATTTCCTATTAATCTAAACGGTCTTTTTTGTTATCTATCGAGCAGGTGTAGCGATACTTGCGAAGCACCTGCTCAGAATGTGAGTTATACTCGAGTTTTGGGCGTATAAACGCTTTGTAAATTGTAACCAGATCAGAAGGGGAAAAAACTTCTTGCATCGATGAGAATAGTAGGAGGGCTACAAGTGATCAGACGTGTTTATTTTTTGCTCCGTAAAAATCATTTTAACTTTGATTTTAAATATACCTTGCTACCTATACAAATATTGTAATTTGTCAACATTTCGAAAGTGCATAATAAACAACGATCGAACTAAAAGTTGTATATTTAGCTTTAAAAAAAAAGAAAAAAAAGACATTAAATTACAAATTATTAAAAAATATTACTTTCGTGGGACACCTAACAGTAGTGTTTTGTTTTTCTTCTTCCGAAGTGTAACGTGTTAATACAAGTGCCTTTTGATTTTAGGTTTCGATATACCAATGATGGTGGCGATGTTTCTCTTGTCTATTGAAATGTTCCCCTCGATTACAGAGTTCTTTACCACGCAGATAGATGCACCTGTATCTAGTAAGCATCATACGGGTTTGTCATTGTTAAGTAGTATTTGTACGTAAATGCCATTTTCTATCCCCGCTGTGTATATGGGGTTTGGCGAGGGAGATTTTAAAGACTCCCCTCCGACGGGTCGGCTCGATTCCCAATGCTCTTACCTTTGGGTAGTTGCTGTCTGTATTCCCTGTTATTCCGGGGTTAATATTGCGTTTTCGGACGGCCGTTGTTTGGTTTTGTTTCTATTGGTTTGGCTGGGTTGATGTTTATGTTGATTGTAACTGACTTGGTAACTCTGTCTAAAATTTTATTTGGACTGTGTTGGTAACCTGGGCGCTAATTAGTACTAAATTGGCTATTTTAGGAGCCTGTTCTGTATTGGTTTTGTACATTATTTTGTATAGTTGGGAACCCAATCTGTAATAATTATATGGGTTTGGTTGATTTTGGTAACTTGATTGGTAGTTATTATTATTTATTTATTTACTTCATCCATCAGAGTTACAAATCTCTTATAGACTACAGAATTTAATGATAATTATAATTCATAAATATAAACACTCATCCACCAGAGATTAAAAAAGATACTAATTTCCCCTTAAAACAATCCCGGCTTAAAAACATACTTAAATCGAGAACGTTACAAACAGAGTTAGCCTGTCTTAAACAACGGGTTATGGGTTCATTGTAACCATAGTTTCTATGAAAAGGAACATCAAATAACAAACGAGAACGAAGTTCACGTTCAGGAGCATACAAATAAACTAAAGAAAGCAAGAAAGGGCAATTAATTTTAAAGTTAATTATATCTCTTATAAGCATAATTTCACAGCTTACTAAATCAATAATTACAAAAACAAATAATTTTTTAATTTTTTTATTATTTTATTTTTTTTTTTAAGAAACAAATTTAACACAGTTTTTATTATATTTAAATGCAACGCGTTTCGGAAGTAAATTCCATCATCAGGTGTAGTCGAAAGTTTGGGATGCATTTAAAATAATTATTGATTTAACAAATACACAGTACCCAATAACAGACATCTCGAACTATAAGAAGGCATATCAATATTCCAGTGAAGAATTTCGATTGCCATTCTAGTAAAACGCTTCTGAATCCTTTCAATTCTCATAGAATGAGTATTATACATGGGGTTCCATACAATACAACAGTATTCCAAAATAGATCGAACAAAACTAAAATATAGTGATCTTAGCGTGAAAGGATCTGAAAAATCTTTTGAATTGAGGTAAATAAAACCTAGCATGGAGCCAGCTTATAGTCAAAGTGATTGGAGTAGGTTAATTTCGTATCAAATATAACCCCAAGATCTTTTTTTTACATTATTCTAGTAAAATGTGCTTCACCTACTCTATAAGGAAACATTATTGGAAATTGATTCCGATGAAAACACATATATTGGCCATTGGCATTTGGATACATTAAGATGAAGGTCGTTGACTACAACCCAATCAAAAAGCTTAAACAGGCTTTCTTCTTGTCTTCTTGTTAAGTAATGCAATCTAGAGTTGATTTGATACTTGAATATAGTTTGATGTGGTCAGCGTACATTAAACATTTTCAATATTTGAATAAATCTAAATGTAACTAAGTCTAAAAATTTAATTGTTGTAGGAGATATAAATATTGATATACTAAATGCATTTGACAGAGAAACAGAAAATTACTTGTTCACTATGGCTTCAAATGGGCTTAAGAGTTTCATAAACGAACCAACCCGTGTGACAGATTTGACAAAGAGCTGTATTGACCATTTTTTTGTGAGATCTAACAAAAATAATAACAATGCGTTTATTGAAAAAGCGTATGATTTAAATCTTACAGACCATAGAATGATTGCCCTAAATTGCTTTACTGATTTAAACCGTCTTGAAAACTAAGCGCGTAGCTAAATCAACAAAACTTTGTGTTGACTTTTCATTACTGAAAGAATGTTTAACATTCGAATTTTGGGAGCCGGTTTATTTAGAAACCAACCCTTCTATTGCTTTTGAAGCTTTTTTAAAAAAAATTACAAACTCATATAAATTCTTGTACACTCCAAACAAAAAAATTGAGTAAAATGAAACATCTTAAACCTTGGATGACTAATAATCTTCTAAACAAGATTAGAAAAAAGAAGTTTAGCTTAAAATGCAAAAAACATCCTTATAATATAACACTTAAAAAGCACTACGACATTATGTGCAAAAAAATAAAAAAAGAAATCGAAGATACTCGCAATAACTACTATGCTGATTTATTCGCTAGAGCTGAGGGGAATGTGAGAGAAGAATGGAGAGTTATTGATAACATTTTGGGAAAAATTAAAAATCGTGTTGAAATTCAAAACATTGAAATTGATGAAACTATAGAATCTGACACAGGTAGGATTTCAAATAAATTCAACGAGTATTTCACTGAAATATCAGAAAAGTTGAAGCCGATGTTTGAACCATGTATAAACTGTAAATGCTCCATTGATTCAGATATTCTTATCCAAAATATACAACCAAACAGCTTTGTTTTTAATTCAATAACATCGGGAGAAGTATACAAAGTTATTATGTCGCTTAAAAATAAAAATTCTTGCACTAGTGATCGTATATCTAGTGTACTACTTAAAAATATTGCCTTGTATGTCGTGGATGTATTGACCTACTTATTTAACAGTAGTGTTGAAATGGGTTGTTTTCCTGATCATCTGAAATGTGCTGAAGTTATTTCTCTCTTTAAAAAAGAAAACTGCTTTCAAATTATATACCAATATCTCTTCTTTCCACGTTTTCTAAGATTTTCAAAAAGTTAATAAAAGTTCGCATTTTGTCATTTTTAGATAAATTTAAATTCTTTTGCAACAATCAGTTTGGGTTCAGAGCGGGTATGTCAACAGAGGATGCAATTTTGAGAGTGTTTAGTCAACTTTATGGTAGTTTAAATGGCAATAAATCAACCATAGGTTTGTTTGTTGACATGACGAAAGCTTTTGATATGGTAAACCACGACCTTTTACTTGACAAACTTTATAATGCTGGTTTTCGAGGTAATTTTTTTAAATTGTTAAAATCGTATCTAAGCAATAGGAAACAAATTGTAAATATAAATGGATATTTAAGTGAACCAAGGGTTTTAAGAAATGGGGTTCCTCAGGGTTCTGTACTTGGCCCATTGTTTTTTATTGTCTACATAAACCCTATTTTCAAACTTAAGCTAAATGGTAACTCAACAGCATTTGCCGATGATATAGTTTTTACGTATGAATATGGAACGGTATTTGAATGTATAGCCAAGATTGAGGAAGGTCTTGAAATCTTAAGGATGTGGTTCACCATGCATAGGTTAATTATCAATGAAAAAACTAAATTAATGTGTTTCAAGATATCTGCCAACAACCTTCATGATTATAACCTATGGTTTCACACCCACGATTGTAAACAGTTTTCTCTACCTATTCATAAGTGTGGTAGAAGTAATTTTTCATCGAACTTACAATGTTCTGAAAATTGTTTCAAAATTGAGTCGGTGCCACATTTTAAGTATTTAGGTGTCTTCATTTATTTGAATTTGAATTGGAAATATCATATTCAAACGATAAAATCTTATATGTTGTTGGTCACAAGAAAACTGTACCTCATTAAGCCTTTTTGTTCGCAAAAAGTTTTAGCTACTATTTACAACGGCCTTGCACATTCAAAACTGCAATACGGTATAACAAGCTGGGGTGGTTCGTATGCTAATTCTTTTGGACCCTTATTAATAGCGCAAAAGCATTTAATACGAATAATTTGCAATAAACATCGGTATTCTGAAACTTTCCCTTTATTTAGAAGATTGCGAATTTTACCAATGAGACATTTTTATGTATTTAAAGTATTAAGAGAGTTTTTCAAGCAAAGTGGAAAAAAATTTTATAACCTGCGTTTAAATAATATGAACCTTGTCAACGTACCATTTGCACATAGAACGCATTTTTATACGCATACAGCTCCATATATTTTCAATAAATTACCTTTAACAATAAGGCAAACAGTTTCTTATTCAAATTTCATAAAAAATGTCAAAGACTGGTTATTCACAAATAGCTATGAAAATATTGAATTATTTTTTTTAGATTTTTTCTCTATTTTATACATAAAATGTATAAAAACAAAAATGTATTATCTACAAATTGTTAAGTTTTATGACAGTATATCTTGCTTTTATTTTTTAATTTACTTATTTTTTTATTTACTTTTAATAATAATATATCTTGCTATTTAAATTAATATTGAATTAACACAGGTTGTCACCCCAAAACATATATCAATAAAATGTAAAAATATTGATATGTCATTCTTCATTCACCACTTACTTCTAAAGTAAAAGAATGAACACTATTATTTCTTTATTTTAAAAATTGTTAATTAGCTTATACAACTTGAATTGAATAATAAATAAATATCTATCTAAAAAAAAAAAAAACACGAGGTTGGTAGTAGTAGACCTCCCATTCACGAATCCATGCTGCAGAGGAGAAATAACTTCTTTCAGAAGAAAGACTAATTAGTTATAAATGATTTATGCAGGAATTTTGCAGATTGGTCGATAGTAACCAACTTCATTTTACAGCCTGATTTAAAAATTGGATTTATGTTAGATAATTTCCAAGCATCAAGGAAAATAACTTCACTAAGAGAACGGTTGAAAATGACTGAGAGTGGAGAAGCCAGGGCATTTGCACAATTCTTTAAAACTCCAGGTTCGTTCAAATTTTTCAATTCCTCTTCAACTTCTTGAAAAGATACACGTAATTCACCAAAGTTCACTGAATTTAAGTGAGATTCAAAGTGAACAGTGTTTGCTGACGTTGGGGATTTATACACTGAACGGAAAAAACTTGCAAAAAGATTACACATTTTGTAAGGATCACTAGATGTTTCACCTTCGAAATGAACTAAGTTTGGAATACCAGTCGAGCTCTTCTTTTCGTTAATGAATTTCCAAAAACATTTACTGTTTCTTTTTAGATTAGATTCCATATTTAAAACATATTGTTTATAAAAGAATTTGTTTTAGAAATCAAATTCCTTTTGTAATCGATGATATCTGTCATAGAGAACTAAATCGTTAATTGAATTCCGAGATAATTTGAAAGCTTTGTTTTTTTTTTGTTATTAATGTTGATTAATTTTTTATTGAACCTTTCAGGTTTTGATGAATTAGTTTTAGAGATTTTAGGTGTGAATTAATCAATTGCCTCTTTTAATGAATTTGTTAAAAAATTATAAGCAACATGAATTTCGCAATTGTTTAAGTCAGACGGATAACAAGAAGATATAATAAAATTCGATATCTCATAGAAATTACAATTTTTAAAATAATAAGAAAATTTACAATTTTTATATTTTGAATATTCATAAAAAGAAAATTTAGGAGAAAGTGAAACATGATTATCTGTATTATTCAAAGGAGGTGGGTTGGGGCTGTCAATACTCACGCTGAACTCGTTATCAACAAAAACCAGGTCGAGGAATCTGTTCAAACTGTTAGGAAAACGGTTAATTTGAATTAATCCGAATTCAGATAAAGTATCCACAACCACACTTTCACAATCATTGTTGACACTAAATGGAATTAAACAATTTTTATCATCAGGATCTTTTAACCAATTAATATAAGGCAAATTAAAATCACCTATAATAATGATGCTTTGATTATCTTTTATGTCATTTAGAATTTCAGAGCAATTGATATGTATATTATAAAATTCAAAGGAGCTTCTTGGTGGTATATAGCTTAAAATTATAAATACATCATGCAAGTTATCAATACTAATTCGAACAATAAGTTGATCTACATCGAATGCAAGATTTAAAGCTTAAGAAGGCAGGTCAATCTCCAAGCATAATAAAGATGAACAGATAGCCAGCAGCACACCACCACCACGCGTCATACCTGTGGTGTGACGACATCGATCATTGCGAAAAACATTGAAAGTCCTGCAATCGAACATTTTAGAGCTGAAATGGCTCTCAGAGAGCCATGTTTCATTGAAGGCGATTATATCATATTGTAGAGATGATGTCAGAAGAAAGACAGAGTTCATTTTAGTTCTAAGGCC
This sequence comes from Platycheirus rosarum, assembly GCA_963971375.1. NCBI lineage: Eukaryota > Metazoa > Arthropoda > Insecta > Diptera > Syrphidae > Platycheirus > Platycheirus rosarum. Next base: position 128,296,534 of record OZ020507.1, read on the forward strand.
ATCAACATTGTGATAAAACAAATGCAACTCAGTGGCATGTAATAATGATTGTGACGGAGGGTAGTATGTGGGAGGAATAGTTACAGCCTCCAAATTCAGCTGTTGCAATTGTTGGTCGTTTTTTGGCAATAAGACAAACAGTTTGACTTTAACATGCATAGGCCAAACATCGGGATTCATTATCAATTTCAGTTTATCAGTAGGAACACTTAGTTTGAAATTGATAAATGGTAATTTGGATAAGTCGGCATCTTTCTTTGTTAGTCTATAGCATTTGAATAAAGTGGATGGAAGACTAGTCTTATTAAGTGATATGATCATCTATTGTTTGGGATCAGTGTCATTTTTAAGTTTGGATATATGAATCCATTTAATATTTGGCACCACATTGAATTCCGATTCAGAGCCTGTTCCGAAAAAGGCAGTGCGTTTATGAGGCTTACGGTGGTTTTTATTTTTATTGTTTTTTACTCTGTCATTATTCACTGTGGCTGTAGCGCGATTGATTTAATTTTAGTTGATTGTTGTTGTTGTTGGTTAGAACAATTATATTATTTTTTTATTTTCTTATGTCTCGACCTCTAGAGTTTGATCTTCTTGAGTGGTGTCCCCTGAAATTTAGTTGCCCTGACTGCCGTTCTTCAAAATATTTTAGGGTCACCCGTTGGGTGGCTCTGGTATTTTCACCGTGGCATGCGACTTCCAACTCAGTCATCTGGTTAAACAGCGTTTCTATTTCGGTTATAAATTCTCTGGTGGGTCGATTACCTTGAGTCGCTCGGCTCAGCCTTGACTGGATTTGTTTGATGGTGTCTTTTGGTCCGCATTTCTCGATCAGGCTTTTCTTAAGCTCGGTAAAGTCCTTAGGGCTAGCATTTCCCAGTTTGGAATGCACTTGGAGTATATTTATGTGAATGTTTATTTCATTGAATGAGTGAACAATATATTTTTAATGGATACAAATAAAACGATTAATTGGTATGACGTAGCAAGGGCAAGAATGATATACGAAAATATGGCGCCAGGCGTACGCTGTGAGGTTTCAATTATCGAAACTCGGGATGATAAATGATGACTAGTGCGATCTCTTCACACAATTGCTTCCTTCCTAAAGTTATGGAAACGCTATTATTTCAAGCCTGATATTCACAAAATAAATGGTGGTGTGCTCCTGGGCTCTGTTTTGTCTCCGGCCCTTTTCCTTATATTTTTCAACGACTTATTATCTGAAACTACTGATCAGATAAATTGTTTTGCTGACGACAGTACTCTAAGTTTTCAATGTTCGTTTCCAGATTTTCATCCATGTTCCTCGGATGTGAAACTGCAATTGACAAAATTGTACAATGGGGCATCAGAAATCGCCTACAGTTGAATGCTTTAAGAACTCAATATTGTATTTTTGTCCTTAAAGCTTAATATATCATAAATGAATTTACATGAGTGGCACTTGCACCGAAGATACCTAACACTTCTCATTTCTCGGTATCTACATACACTACTTTCTGTGGAATGACCACTTATTCGCCGATGCCAAGAATGCTGCGAGTTGTATAAGTTTCCATCAAAGATGCATGCATTTGTTTACTCCGTCTAAATATCTATATTTCCCCGCTCTGTGTAGGTGCTCCTATAACGCACTTGAGTTTTTTGTATAACATCAAAAAAAAAGATCTTTTAAATTAATAGGTGATAGAAAAAACAATTACCGATTCAATTACATATCTTCAGCATCGCCGTAATGTAAGGTGTCCTTTACTCTTCTATCGCTATTTTTACAAACAGTGCTCCAGTAAAATAGTTGCATTCCTCCCCTCAAACAATTCAACCTTAATACTTGATCTGCTAAGATTGCCCTTCAGTTTACCCTTGAGCTGCTAAAACTTTATGCGATTTTTTAACGCTCCAATGTTTTCATGATGGTAAGCAATTTATTGCATTTGTTCTATTTTTAACAACTTACACGTATCTTTGAAAACTTTACTTATGAATTCGGTACCTTGATCAGACGCTATAGTACCAAGGACTCCGTACTTTAAAATGAAACTTTCTACAAATCCATTTGCTTTAACTTAGTAAAGCTATGGCTTCTGTAATTTTTTAAGTTCACCTTGAAGGGTAAGAATATACTTTAACCCATTTTTGGATTCGTCAAGAGGTCCGTCTTACTTACTTAGGGTTCCCTCCTAATCAAGAAAAAAAATTTCGAAACATGTTTCCGCGGTTGTTGTTATTGTCATTGGTTTTTTCTTGTGTTAAATGTCTTTGTTTCGTTGACATTTTGGACAGTGCTTAACGTTTTCGATCACATAGTTTATGAATTCCTGTTCAAAAAAATTCAATTTCATGTGGTTAAAATTCACAATAAATTAACACATTATTCATACGTGTTTTCTTTATAGAAGCCCAAATCTAGATAGAGTTTCAACTTTAAACGAATTTGATGCCTTGTCTCTTGACTCCATTCAAGGATAAACTATTTCAAGTTCGTGTTGTTCGGCTAAAGAAAAAGAATCACTGTATTTCACGGTACTTCCAAAATTGAGCTCAAGGGTGAACGGGAGAAACATTTAGGGGAAGGAATGCAGCTGGCTACTTCGAGTGAACATTTTTTTTATAAAAGAAACGATATAATAGGAAATTCATGAAAAAGTTGCGTCGGTGTTCTAGAGGGGCAATTGTTTCAGAGAGATTTCTATTTCCTATTAATCTAAACGGTCTTTTTTGTTATCTATCGAGCAGGTGTAGCGATACTTGCGAAGCACCTGCTCAGAATGTGAGTTATACTCGAGTTTTGGGCGTATAAACGCTTTGTAAATTGTAACCAGATCAGAAGGGGGAAAAACTTCTTGCATCGATGAGAATAGTAGGAGGGCTACAAGTGATCAGACGTGTTTATTTTTTGCTCCGTAAAAATCATTTTAACTTTGATTTTAAATATACCTTGCTACCTATACAAATATTGTAATTTGTCAACATTTCGAAAGTGCATAATAAACAACGATCGAACTAAAAGTTGTATATTTAGCTTTAAAAAAAAAGAAAAAAGACATTAAATTACAAATTATTAAAAAATATTACTTTCGTGGGACACCTAACAGTAGTGTTTTGTTTTTCTTCTTCCGAAGTGTAACGTGTTAATACAAGTGCCTTTTGATTTTAGGTTTCGATATAGCAATGATGGTGGCGATGTTTCTCTTGTCTATTGAAATGTTCCCCTCGATTACAGAGTTCTTTACCACGCAGATAGATGCACCTGTATCTAGTAAGCATCATACGGGTTTGTCATTGTTAAGTAGTATTTGTACGTAAATGCCATTTTCTATCCCCGCTGTGTATATGGGGTTTGGCGAGGGAGATTTTAAAGACTCCCCTCCGACGGGTCGGCTCGATTCCCAATGCTCTTACCTTTGGGTAGTTGCTGTCTGTATTCCCTGTTATTCCGGGGTTAATATTGCGTTTTCGGACGGCCGTTGTTTGGTTTTGTTTCTATTGGTTTGGCTGGGTTGATGTTTATGTTGATTGTAACTGACTTGGTAACTCTGTCTAAAATTTTATTTGGACTGTGTTGGTAACCTGGGCGCTAATTAGTACTAAATTGGCTATTTTAGGAGCCTGTTCTGTATTGGTTTTGTACATTATTTTGTATAGTTGGGAACCCAATCTGTAATAATTATATGTGTTTGGTTGATTTTGGTAACTTGATTGGTAGTTATTATTATTTATTTATTTACTTCATCCATCAGAGTTACAAATCTCTTATAGACTACAGAATTTAATGATAATTATAATTCATAAATATAAACACTCATCCACCAGAGATTAAAAAAGATACTAATTTCCCCTTAAAACAATCCCGGCTTAAAAACATACTTAAATCGAGAACGTTACAAACAGAGTTAGCCTGTCTTAAACAACGGGTTATGGGTTCATTGTAACCATAGTTTCTATGAAAAAGAACATCAAATAACAAACGAGAACGAAGTTCACGTTCAGGAGCATACAAATAAACTAAAGAAAGCAAGAAAGGGCAATTAATTTTAAAGTTAATTATATCTCTTATAAGCATAATTTCACAGCTTACTAAATCAATAATTACAAAAACAAATAATTTTTTAATTTTTTTATTATTTTATTTTTTTTTTTAAGAAACAAATTTAACACAGTTTTTATTATATTTAAATGCAACGCGTTTCGGAAGTAAATTCCATCATCAGGTGTAGTCGAAAGTTTGGGATGCATTTAAAATAATTATTGATTTAACAAATACACAGTACCCAATAACAGACATCTCGAACTATAAGAAGGCATATCAATATTCCAGTGAAGAATTTCGATTGCCATTCTAGTAAAACGCTTCTGAATCCTTTCAATTCTCATCGAATGAGTATTATACATGGGGTTCCATACAATACAACAGTATTCCAAAATAGATCGAACAAAACTAAAATATAGTGATCTTAGCGTGAAAGGATCTGAAAAATCTTTTGAATTGCGGTAAATAAAACCTAGCATGGAGCCAGCTTATAGTCAATGTGATTGGAGTAGGTTAATTTCGTATCAAATATAACCCCAAGATCTTTTTTTTACATTATTCTAGTAAAATGTGCTTCACCTACTCTATAAGGAAACATTATTGGAAATTGATTCCGATGAAAACACATATATTGGCCATTGGCATTTGGATACATTAAGATGAAGGTCGTTGACTACAACCCAATCAAAAAGCTTAAACAGGCTTTCTTCTTGTCTTCTTGTTAAGTAATGCAATCTAGAGTTGATTTGATACTTGAATATAGTTTGATGTGGTCAGCGTACATTAAACATTTTCAATATTTGAATAAATCTAAATGTAACTAAGTCTAAAAATTTAATTGTTGTAGGAGATATAAATATTGATATACTAAATGCATTTGACAGAGAAACAGAAAATTACTTGTTCACTATGGCTTCAAATGGGCTTAAGAGTTTCATAAACGAACCAACCCGTGTGACAGATTTGACAAAGAGCTGTATTGACCATTTTTTTGTGAGATCTAACAAAAATAATAACAATGCGTTTATTGAAAAAGCGTATGATTTAAATCTTACAGACCATAGAATGATTGCCCTAAATTGCTTTACTGATTTAAACCGTCTTGAAAACTAAGCGCGTAGCTAAATCAACAAAACTTTGTGTTGACTTTTCATTACTGAAAGAATGTTTAACATTCGAATTTTGGGAGCCGGTTTATTTAGAAACCAACCCTTCTATTGCTTTTGAAGCTTTTTTTAAAAAAAATTACAAACTCATATAAATTCTTGTACACTCCAAACAAAAAAATTGAGTAAAATGAAACATCTTAAACCTTGGATGACTAATAATCTTCTAAACAAGATTAGAAAAAAGAAGAAGTTTAGCTTAAAATGCAAAAAACATCCTTATAATATAACACTTAAAAAGCACTACGACATTATGTGCAAAAAAATAAAAAAAGAAATCGAAGATACTCGCAATAACTACTATGCTGATTTATTCGCTAGAGCTGAGGGGAATGTGAGAGAAGAATGGAGAGTTATTGATAACATTTTGGGAAAAATTAAAAATCGTGTTGAAATTCAAAACATTGAAATTGATGAAACTATAGAATCTGACACAGGTAGGATTTCAAATAAATTCAACGAGTATTTCACTGAAATATCAGAAAAGTTGAAGCCGATGTTTGAACCATGTATAAACTGTAAATGCTCCATTGATTCAGATATTCTTATCCAAAATATACAACCAAACAGCTTTGTTTTTAATTCAATAACATCGGGAGAAGTATACAAAGTTATTATGTCGCTTAAAAATAAAAATTCTTGCACTAGTGATCGTATATCTAGTGTACTACTTAAAAATATTGCCTTGTATGTCGTGGATGTATTGACCTACTTATTTAACAGTAGTGTTGAAATGGGTTGTTTTCCTGATCATCTGAAATGTGCTGAAGTTATTTCTCTCTTTAAAAAAGAAAACTGCTTTCAAATTATATACCAATATCTCTTCTTTCCACGTTTTCTAAGATTTTCAAAAAGTTAATAAAAGTTCGCATATTGTCATTTTTAGATAAATTTAAATTCTTTTGCAACAATCAGTTTGGGTTCAGAGCGGGTATGTCAACAGAGGATGCAATTTTGAGAGTGTTTAGTCAACTTTATGGTAGTTTAAATGGCAATAAATCAACCATAGGTTTGTTTGTTGACATGACGAAAGCTTTTGATATGGTAAACCACGACCTTTTACTTGACAAACTTTATAATGCTGGTTTTCGAGGTAATTTTTTTAAATTGTTAAAATCGTATCTAAGCAATAGGAAACAAATTGTAAATATAAATGGATATTTAAGTGAACCAAGGGTTTTAAGAAATGGGGTTCCTCAGGGTTCTGTACTTGGCCCATTGTTTTTTATTGTCTACATAAACCCTATTTTCAAACTTAAGCTAAATGGTAACTCAACAGCATTTGCCGATGATATAGTTTTTACGTATGAATATGGAACGGTATTTGAATGTATAGCCAAGATTGAGGAAGGTCTTGAAATCTTAAGGATGTGGTTCACCATGCATAGGTTAATTATCAATGAAAAACTAAATTAATGTGTTTCAAGATATCTGCCAACAACCTTCATGATTATAACCTATGGTTTCACACCCACGATTGTAAACAGTTTTCTCTACCTATTCATAAGTGTGGTAGAAGTAATTTTTCATCGAACTTACAATGTTCTGAAAATTGTTTCAAAATTGAGTCGGTGCCACATTTTAAGTATTTAGGTGTCTTCATTTATTTGAATTTGAATTGGAAATATCATATTCAAACGATAAAATCTTATATGTTGTTGGTCACAAGAAAACTGTACCTCATTAAGCCTTTTTGTTCGCAAAAAGTTTTAGCTACTATTTACAACGGCCTTGCACATTCAAAACTGCAATACGGTATAACAAGCTGGGGTGGTTCGTATGCTAATTCTTTTGGACCCTTATTAATAGCGCAAAAGCATTTAATACGAATAATTTGCAATAAACATCGGTATTCTGAAACTTTCCCTTTATTTAGAAGATTGCGAATTTTACCAATGAGACATTTTTATGTATTTAAAGTATTAAGAGAGTTTTTCAAGCAAAGTGGAAACATTCCGAGTACAAACTCTCAATTTTATAACCTGCGTTTAAATAATATGAACCTTGTCAACGTACCATATATTTTTAATAAATTACCCTTAACAATAAGGCAAACAGTTTCTTATTCAAATTTCATAAAAAATGTCAAAGACTGGTTATTCACAAATAGCTATGAAAATATTGAATTATTTTTTTTTAGGTTTTTTCTCTATTTTAATCACATAAAATGTATAAAAACAAAAATGTATTATCTACAAATTGTTAAGTTTTATGACAGTATATCTTGCTTTTATTTTTTAATTTACTTTTAATAATAATATATCTTGCTGATCTGTTTTATTTAAATTAATATTGAATTAACACAGGTTGTCACCCCAAAACATATATCAATAAAATGTAAAAATATTGATATGTCATTCACCACTTACTTCTAAAGTAAAAGAATGAACACTATTATTTTTTTCTTTTTAAAAATTGTTAATTAGCTTATATAACTTGAATTGAATACAAAATAAATATCTTTCTAAAAAAACAAAACACGAGGTTGGTAGTAGTAGACCTCCCATTCACGAATCCATGCTGCAGAGGAGAAATAACTTTTTTCAGAAGAAAGACATTAAGTTATAAATGATTTATGCAGGAATTTTGCAGATTGGCCGATAGTTACCAACTTCATTCTTACAGCCTGATTTAAAAATTGGATTTATGTTAGATAGTTTCCAAGCATCAAGGAAAATAACTTCACTAAGAGAACGGTTGAAAATGACTGAGAGTGGAGAAGCCAGGGCATTTGCACAGTTCTTTAAAACTCCAGGTTCGTTCAAATTTTTCAATTCCTCTTCAACTTCTTGAAAAGATACACGTAATTCACCAAAGTTCACTGAATTTAAGTGAGATTCAAAGTGAACAGTGTTTGCTGACGTTGGGGATTTATACACTGAACGGAAAAAACTTGCAAAAAGATTACACATTTTGTAAGGATCACTAGATGTTTCACCTTCGAAATGAACTAAGTTTGGAATACCAGTCGAGCTCTTCTTTTCGTTAATGAATTTCCAAAAACATTTACTGTTTCTTTTTAGATTAGATTCCATATTTAAAACATATTGTTTATAAAAGAATTTGTTTTAGAAATCAAATTCCTTTTGTAATCGATGATATCTGTCATAGAGAACTAAATCGTTAATTGAATTCCGAGATAATTTGAAAGCTTTGTTTTTTTTTTTGTTATTAATGTTGATTAATTTTTTATTGAACCTTTCAGGTTTTGATGAATTAGTTTTAGAGATTTTAGGTGTGAATTAATCAATTGCCTCTTTTAATGAATTTGTTAAAAAATTGTAAGCAACATGAATTTCGCAATTGTTTAAGTCAGACGGATAACAAGAAGATATAATAAAATTCGATATCTCATAGAAATTACAATTTTTAAAATAATAAGAAAATTTACAATTTTTATATTTTGAATATTCATAAAAAGAAAATTTAGGAGAAAGTGAAACATGATTATCTGTATTATTCAAAGGAGGTGGTTTGGGGCTGTCAATACTCACGCTGAACTCGTTATCAACAAAAACCAGGTCGAGGAATCTGTTCAAACTGTTAGGAAAACGGTTAATTTGAATTAATCCGAATTCAGATAAAGTATCCACAACCACACTTTCACAATCATTGTTGACACTAAATGGAATTAAACAATTTTTATCATCAGGATCTTTTAACCAATTAATATAAGGCAAATTAAAATCACCTATAATAATGATGCTTTGATTATCTTTTATGTCATTTAGAATTTTAGAGCAATTGATATGTATATTATATAATTCAAAGGAGCTTCTTGGTGGTATATAACTTAAAATTATAAATACATCATGCAAGTTATCAATACTAATTCGAACAATAAGTTGATCTACATCGAATGCAAGATTTAAAGCTTAAGAAGGCAGGTCAATCTCCAAGCATAATAAAGATGAACAGATAGCCAGCAGCACACCACCACCACGCGTCATACCTGTGGTGTGACGACATCGATCATTGCGAAAAACATTGAAAGTCCTGCAATCGAACATTTTAGAGCTGAAATGGCTCTCAGAGAGCCATGTTTCATTGAAGGCGATTATATCATATTGTAGAGATGATGTCAGAAGAAAGACAGAGTTCATTTTAGTTCTAAGGCCATCAACATTGTGATAAAACAAATGCAACTCAGTGGCATGTAATAATGATTGTGACGGAGGGTAGTATGTGGGAGGAATAGTTACAGCCTCCAAATTCAGCTGTTGCAATTGTTGGTCGTTTTTTGGCAATAAGACAAACAGTTTGACTTTAACATGCATAGGCCAAACATCGGGATTCATTATCAATTTCAGTTTATCAGTAGGAACACTTAGTTTGAAATTGATAAATGGTAATTTGGATAAGTCGGCATCTTTCTTTGTTAGTCTATAGCATTTGAATAAAGTGGATGGAAGACTAGTCTTATTAAGTGATATGATCATCTATTGTTTGGGATCAGTGTCATTTTTAAGTTTGGATATATGAATCCATTTAATATTTGGCACCACATTGAATTCCGATTCAGAGCCTGTTCCGAAAAAGGCAGTGCGTTTATGAGGCTTACGGTGGTTTTTATTTTTATTGTTTTTTACTCTGTCATTATTCACTGTGGCTGTAGCGCGATTGATTTAATTTTAGTTGATTGTTGTTGTTGTTGGTTAGAACAATTATATTATTTTTTTATTTTCTTATGTCTCGACCTCTAGAGTTTGATCTTCTTGAGTGGTGTCCCCTGAAATTTAGTTGCCCTGACTGCCGTTCTTCAAAATATTTTAGGGTCACCCGTTGGGTGGCTCTGGTATTTTCACCGTGGCATGCGACTTCCAACTCAGTCATCTGGTTAAACAGCGTTTCTATTTCGGTTATAAATTCTCTGGTGGGTCGATTACCTTGAGTCGCTCGGCTCAGCCTTGACTGGATTTGTTTGATGGTGTCTTTTGGTCCGCATTTCTCGATCAGGCTTTTCTTAAGCTCGGTAAAGTCCTTAGGGCTAGCATTTCCCAGTTTGGAATGCACTTGGAGTATATTTATGTGAATGTTTATTTCATTGAATGAGTGAACAATATATTTTTAATGGATACAAATAAAACGATTAATTGGTATGACGTAGCAAGGGCAAGAATGATATACGAAAATATGGCGCCAGGCGTACGCTGTGAGGTTTCAATTATCGAAACTCGGGATGATAAATGATGACTAGTGCGATCTCTTCACACAATTGCTTCCTTCCTAAAGTTATGGAAACGCTATTATTTCAAGCCTGATATTCACAAAATAAATGGTGGTGTGCTCCTGGGCTCTGTTTTGTCTCCGGCCCTTTTCCTTATATTTTTCAACGACTTATTATCTGAAACTACTGATCAGATAAATTGTTTTGCTGACGACAGTACTCTAAGTTTTCAATGTTCGTTTCCAGATTTTCATCCATGATCCTCGGATGTGAAACTGCAATTGACAAAATTGTACAATGGGGCATCAGAAATCGCCTACAATTGAATGCTTTAAAAACTCAATATTGTATTTTTGTCCTTAAAGCTTAATATATCATAAATGAATTTACATGAGTGGCACTTGCACCAAAGATACCTAACACCTCTCATTTCTCGGTATGTACATACACTACTTTCTGTGGAATGACCACTTATTCGCCGATGCCAAGAATGCTGCGAGTTGTATAAGTTTCCATCAAAGATGCATGCATTTGTTTACTCCGTCTAAATATCTATATTTCCCCGCTCTGTGTAGGTGCTCCTATAACGCACTTGAGTTTTTTGTATAACATCAAAAAAAAAGATCTTTTAAATTAATAGGTGATAGAAAAAACAATTACCGATTCAATTACATATCTTCAGCATCGCCGTAATGTAAGGTGTCCTTTACTCTTCTATCGCTATTTTTACAAACAGTGCTCCAGTAAAATAGTTGCATTCCTCCCCTCAAACAATTCAACCTTAATACTTGATCTGCTAAGATTGCCCTTCAGTTTACCCTTGAGCTGCTAAAACTTTATGCGATTTTTTAACGCTCCAATGTTTTCATGATGGTAAGCAATTTATTGCATTTGTTCTATTTTTAACAACTTACACGTATCTTTGAAAACTTTACTTATGAATTCGGTACCTTGATCAGACGCTATAGTACCAAGGACTCCGTACTTTAAAATGAAACTTTCTACAAATCCATTTGCTTTAACTTAGTAAAGCTATGGCTTCTGTAATTTTTTAAGTTCACCTTGAAGGGTAAGAATATACTTTAACCCATTTTTGGATTCGTCAAGAGGTCCGTCTTACTTACTTAGGGTTCCCTCCTAATCAAGAAAAAAAATTTCGAAACATGTTTCCGCGGTTGTTGTTATTGTCATTGGTTTTTTCTTGTGTTAAATGTCTTTGTTTCGTTGACATTTTGGACAGTGCTTAACGTTTTCGATCACATAGTTTATGAATTCCTGTTCAAAAAAATTCAATTTCATGTGGTTAAAATTCACAATAAATTAACACATTATTCATACGTGTTTTCTTTATAGAAGCCCAAATCTAGATAGAGTTTCAACTTTAAACGAATTTGATGCCTTGTCTCTTGACTCCATTCAAGGATAAACTATTTCAAGTTCGTGTTGTTCGGCTAAAGAAAAAGAATCACTGTATTTCACGGTACTTCCAAAATTGAGCTCAAGGGTGAACGGGAGAAACATTTAGGGGAAGGAATGCAGCTGGCTACTTCGAGTGAACATTTTTTTTATAAAAGAAACGATATAATAGGAAATTCATGAAAAAATTGCGTCGGTGTTCTAGAGGGGCAATTGTTTCAGAGAGATTTCTATTTCCTATTAATCTAAACGGTCTTTTTTGTTATCTATCGAGCAGGTGTAGCGATACTTGCGAAGCACCTGCTCAGAATGTGAGTTATACTCGAGTTTTGGGCGTATAAACGCTTTGTAAATTGTAACCAGATCAGAAGGGGAAAAAACTTCTTGCATCGATGAGAATAGTAGGAGGGCTACAAGTGATCAGACGTGTTTATTTTTTGCTCCGTAAAAATCATTTTAACTTTGATTTTAAATATACCTTGCTACCTATACAAATATTGTAATTTGTCAACATTTCGAAAGTGCATAATAAACAACGATCGAACTAAAAGTTGTATATTTAGCTTTAAAAAAAAAGAAAAAAAAGACATTAAATTACAAATTATTAAAAAATATTACTTTCGTGGGACACCTAACAGTAGTGTTTTGTTTTTCTTCTTCCGAAGTGTAACGTGTTAATACAAGTGCCTTTTGATTTTAGGTTTCGATATACCAATGATGGTGGCGATGTTTCTCTTGTCTATTGAAATGTTCCCCTCGATTACAGAGTTCTTTACCACGCAGATAGATGCACCTGTATCTAGTAAGCATCATACGGGTTTGTCATTGTTAAGTAGTATTTGTACGTAAATGCCATTTTCTATCCCCGCTGTGTATATGGGGTTTGGCGAGGGAGATTTTAAAGACTCCCCTCCGACGGGTCGGCTCGATTCCCAATGCTCTTACCTTTGGGTAGTTGCTGTCTGTATTCCCTGTTATTCCGGGGTTAATATTGCGTTTTCGGACGGCCGTTGTTTGGTTTTGTTTCTATTGGTTTGGCTGGGTTGATGTTTATGTTGATTGTAACTGACTTGGTAACTCTGTCTAAAATTTTATTTGGACTGTGTTGGTAACCTGGGCGCTAATTAGTACTAAATTGGCTATTTTAGGAGCCTGTTCTGTATTGGTTTTGTACATTATTTTGTATAGTTGGGAACCCAATCTGTAATAATTATATGGGTTTGGTTGATTTTGGTAACTTGATTGGTAGTTATTATTATTTATTTATTTACTTCATCCATCAGAGTTACAAATCTCTTATAGACTACAGAATTTAATGATAATTATAATTCATAAATATAAACACTCATCCACCAGAGATTAAAAAAGATACTAATTTCCCCTTAAAACAATCCCGGCTTAAAAACATACTTAAATCGAGAACGTTACAAACAGAGTTAGCCTGTCTTAAACAACGGGTTATGGGTTCATTGTAACCATAGTTTCTATAAAAAGGAACATCAAATAACAAACGAGAACGAAGTTCACGTTCAGGAGCATACAAATAAACTAAAGAAAGCAAGAAAGGGCAATTAATTTTAAAGTTAATTATATCTCTTATAAGCATAATTTCACAGCTTACTAAATCAATAATTACAAAAACAAATAATTTTTTAATTTTTTTATTATTTTAATTTTTTTTTAAGAAACAAATTTAACACAGTTTTTATTATATTTAAATGCAACGCGTTTCGGAAGTAAATTCCATCATCAGGTGTAGTCGAAAGTTTGGGATGCATTTAAAATAATTATTGATTTTACAAATACACAGTACCCAATAACAGACATCTCGAACTATAAGAAGGCATATCAATATTCCAGTGAAGAATTTCGATTGCCATTCTAGTAAAACGCTTCTGAATCCTTTCAATTCTCATAGAATGAGTATTATACATGGGGTTCCATACAATACAACAGTATTCCAAAATAGATCGAACAAAACTAAAATATAGTGATCTTAGCGTGAAAGGATCTGAAAAATCTTTTGAATTGCGGTAAATAAAACCTAGCATGGAGCCAGCTTATAGTCAATGTGATTGGAGTAGGTTAATTTCGTATCAAATATAACCCCAAGATCTTGTTTTTACATTATTCTAGTAAAATGTGCTTCACCTACTCTATAAGGAAACATTATTGGAAATTGATTCCGATGAAAACACATATATTGGCCATTGGCATTTGGATACATTAAGATGAAGGTCGTTGACTACAACCCAATCAAAAAGCTTAAACAGGCTTTCTTCTTGTCTTCTTGTTAAGTAATGCAATCTAGAGTTGATTTGATACTTGAATATAGTTTGATGTGGTCAGCGTACATTAAACATTTTCAATATTTGAATAAATCTAAATGTAACTAAGTCTAAAAATTTAATTGTTGTAGGAGATATAAATATTGATATACTAAATGCATTTGACAGAGAAACAGAAAATTACTTGTTCACTATGGCTTCAAATGGGCTTAAGAGTTTCATAAACGAACCAACCCGTGTGACAGATTTGACAAAGAGCTGTATTGACCATTTTTTTGTGAGATCTAACAAAAATAATAACAATGCGTTTATTGAAAAAGCGTATGATTTAAATCTTACAGACCATAGAATGATTGCCCTAAATTGCTTTACTGATTTAAACCGTCTTGAAAACTAAGCGCGTAGCTAAATCAACAAAACTTTGTGTTGACTTTTCATTACTGAAAGAATGTTTAACATTCGAATTTTGGGAGCCGGTTTATTTAGAAACCAACCCTTCTATTGCTTTTGAAGCTTTTTTAAAAAAAATTACAAACTCATATAAATTCTTGTACACTCCAAACAAAAAAATTGAGTAAAATGAAACATCTTAAACCTTGGATGACTAATAATCTTCTAAACAAGATTAGAAAAAAGAAGAAGTTTAGCTTAAAATGCAAAAAACATCCTTATAATATAACACTTAAAAAGCACTACGACATTATGTGCAAAAAAAATAAAAAAAGAAATCGAAGATACTCGCAATAACTACTATGCTGATTTATTCGCTAGAGCTGAGGGGAATGTGAGAGAAGAATGGAGAGTTATTGATAACATTTTGGGAAAAATTAAAAATCGTGTTGAAATTCAAAACATTGAAATTGATGAAACTATAGAATCTGACACAGGTAGGATTTCAAATAAATTCAACGAGTATTTCACTGAAATATCAGAAAAGTTGAAGCCGATGTTTGAACCATGTATAAACTGTAAATGCTCCATTGATTCAGATATTCTTATCCAAAATATACAACCAAACAGCTTTGTTTTTAATTCAATAACATCGGGAGAAGTATACAAAGTCGCTTAAAAATAAAAATTCTTGCACTAGTGATCGTATATCTAGTGTACTACTTAAAAATATTGCCTTGTATGTCGTGGATGTATTAACCTACTTATTTAACAGTAGTGTTGAAATGGGTTGTTTTCCTGATCATCTGAAATGTGCTGAAGTTATTTCTCTCTTTAAAAAAGAAAACTGCTTTCAAATTATATACCACTATCTCTTCTTTCCACGTTTTCTAAGATTTTCAAAAAGTTAATAAAAGTTCGCATATTGTCATTTTTAGATAAATTTAAATTCTTTTGCAACAATCAGTTTGGGTTCAGAGCGGGTATGTCAACAGAGGATGCAATTTTGAGAGTGTTTAGTCAACTTTATGGTAGTTTAAATGGCAATAAATCAACCATAGGTTTGTTTGTTGACATGACGAAAGCTTTTGATATGGTAAACCACGACCTTTTACTTGACAAACTTTATAATGCTGGTTTTCGAGGTAATTTTTTTAAATTGTTAAAATCGTATCTAAGCAATAGGAAACAAATTGTAAATATAAATGGATATTTAAGTGAACCAAGGGTTTTAAGAAATGGGGTTCCTCAGGGTTCTGTACTTGGCCCATTGTTTTTTATTGTCTACATAAACCCTATTTTCAAACTTAAGCTAAATG
Source organism: Platycheirus rosarum (assembly GCA_963971375.1). Lineage (NCBI taxonomy): Eukaryota > Metazoa > Arthropoda > Insecta > Diptera > Syrphidae > Platycheirus > Platycheirus rosarum. Next base: position 128,312,316 of record OZ020507.1, read on the forward strand.
GTAACTCAACAGCATTTGCCGATGATATAGTTTTTACGTATGAATATGGAACGGTATTTGAATGTATAGCCAAGATTGAGGAAGGTCTTGAAATCTTAAGGATGTGGTTCACCATGCATAGGTTAATTATCAATGAAAAACTAAATTAATGTGTTTCAAGATATCTGCCAACAACCTTCATGATTATAACCTATGGTTTCACACCCACGATTGTAAACAGTTTTCTCTACCTATTCATAAGTGTGGTAGAAGTAATTTTTCATCGAACTTACAATGTTCTGAAAATTGTTTCAAAATTGAGTCGGTGCCACATTTTAAGTATTTAGGTGTCTTCATTTATTTGAATTTGAATTGGAAATATCATATTCAAACGATAAAATCTTATATGTTGTTGGTCACAAGAAAACTGTACCTCATTAAGCCTTTTTGTTCGCAAAAAGTTTTAGCTACTATTTACAACGGCCTTGCACATTCAAAACTGCAATACGGTATAACAAGCTGGGGTGGTTCGTATGCTAATTCTTTTGGACCCTTATTAATAGCGCAAAAGCATTTAATACGAATAATTTGCAATAAACATCGGTATTCTGAAACTTTCCCTTTATTTAGAAGATTGCGAATTTTACCAATGAGACATTTTTATGTATTTAAAGTATTAAGAGAGTTTTTCAAGCAAAGTGGAAACATTCCGAGTACAAACTCTCAATTTTATAACCTGCGTTTAAATAATATGAACCTTGTCAACGTACCATTTGCACATAGAACGCATTTTTATACGCATACAGCTCTATATATTTTCAATAAATTAACCTTAACAATAAGGCAAACAGTTTCTTATTCAAATTTCATAAAAAATGTCAAAGACTGGTTATTCACAAATAGCTATGAAAATATTGAATTATTTTTTTTAGATTTGTTCTCTATTTTAATCACATAAAATGTATAAAAACAAAAATGTATTATCTACAAATTGTTAAGTTTTATGACAATATATCTTGCTTTTATTTTTTAATTTACTTTTAATAATAATATATCTTGCTGATCTGTTTTATTTAAATTAATATTGAATTAACACAGGTTGTCACCCCAAAACATATATCAATAAAATGTAAAAATATTGATATGTCATTCACCACTTACTTCTAAAGTAAAAGAATGAACACTATTATTTTTTTCTTTTTAAAAATTGTTAATTAGCTTATATAACTTGAATTGAATACAAAATAAATATCTTTCTAAAAAAACAAAACACGAGGTTGGTAGTAGTAGACCTCCCATTCACGAATCCATGCTGCAGAGGAGAAATAACTTTTTTCAGAAGAAAGACATTAAGTTATAAATGATTTATGCAGGAATTTTGCAGATTGGCCGATAGTTACCAACTTCATTCTTACAGCCTGATTTAAAAATTGGATTTATGTTAGATAGTTTCCAAGCATCAAGGAAAATAACTTCACTAAGAGAACGGTTGAAAATGACTGAGAGTGGAGAAGCCAGGGCATTTGCACAGTTCTTTAAAACTCCAGGTTCGTTCAAATTTTTCAATTCCTCTTCAACTTCTTGAAAAGATACACGTAATTCACCAAAGTTCACTGAATTTAAGTGAGATTCAAAGTGAACAGTGTTTGCTGACGTTGGGGATTTATACACTGAACGGAAAAAACTTGCAAAAAGATTACACATTTTGTAAGGATCACTAGATGTTTCACCTTCGAAATGAACTAAGTTTGGAATACCAGTCGAGCTCTTCTTTTCGTTAATGAATTTCCAAAAACATTTACTGTTTCTTTTTAGATTAGATTCCATATTTAAAACATATTGTTTATAAAAGAATTTGTTTAAGAAATCAAATTCCTTTTGTAATCGATGATATCTGTCATAGAGAACTAAATCGTTAATTGAATTCCGAGATAATTTGAAAGCTTTGTTTTTTTTTGTTATTAATGTTGATTAATTTTTTATTGAACCTTTCAGGTTTTGATGAATTAGTTTTAGAGATTTTAGGTGTGAATTAATCAATTGCCTCTTTTAATGAATTTGTTAAAAAAATTATAAGCAACATGAATTTCGCAATTGTTTAAGTCAGACGGATAACAAGAAGATATAATAAAATTCGATATCTCATAGAAATTACAATTTTTAAAATTATAAGAAAATTTACAATTTTTATATTTTGAATATTCATAAAAAGAAAATTTAGGAGAAAGTGAAACATGATTATCTGTATTATTCAAAGGAGGTGGGTTGGGGCTGTCAATACTCACGCTGAACTCGTTATCAACAAAAACCAGGTCGAGGAATCTGTTCAAACTGTTAGGAAAACGGTTAATTTGAATTAATCCGAATTCAGATAAAGTATCCACAACCACACTTTCACAATCATTGTTGACACTAAATGGAATTAAACAATTTTTATCATCAGGATCTTTTAACCAATTAATATAAGGCAAATTAAAATCACCTATAATAATGATGCTTTGATTATCTTTTATGTCATTTAGAATTTCAGAGCAATTGATATGTATATTATATAATTCAAAGGAGCTTCTTGGTGGTATATAGCTTAAAATTATAAATACATCATGCAAGTTATCAATACTTATTCAAACAATAAGTTGATCTACATCGAATGCAAGATTTAAAGCTTAAGAAAGCAGGTCAATCTCCAAGCATAATAAAGATGAACAGATAGCCAGCAGCACACCACCACCACGCGTCATACCTGTGGTGTGACGACATCGATCATTGCGAAAAACATTGAAAGTCCTGCAATCGAACATTTTAGAGCTGAAATGGCTCTCAGAGAGCCATGTTTCATTGAAAGCGATTATATCATATTGTAGAGATGATGTCAGAAGAAAGACAGAGTTCATTTAAGTTCTAAGGCCATCAACATTGTGATAAAACAAATGCAACTCAGTGGCATGTAAAGATGATTGTGACGGAGGGTAGTATGTGGGAGGAATAATTACAGCCTCTGCAAATTCAGCTGTTGTAATTGTTGGTCGTTTTTTGTCTCTGGTTTTTTGGCAATAAGACAAACAGTTTGACTTTAACATGCATAGGCCAAACATCGGGATTCATTATCAATTTCAGTTTATCAGTAGGAACACTTAGTTTGAAATTGATAAATGGTAATTTGGATAAGTCGGCATCTTTTTTTGTTAGTCTATAGCATTTGAATAAAGTGGATGAAAGACTAGTCTTATTAAGTGATATGATCAACTATTGTTTGGGATCAGTGTCATTTTTAAGTTTGGATATATGAATCCATTTAATATTTGGCACCACATTCAATTCCGATTCAGAGCCTGTTCCAAAAAAGGCAGTGCGTTTATGAGGCTTACGGTGGTTTTTATTTTTATTGTTTTTTACTCTCTCATTATTCACTGTCGCTGAAGCGCGATTGATTTTAGTTTTAGTTGATTGTTGTTGTTGTTGGTTAGAACAATTATATTATTTTTTTATTTTTTTATGTCTCGACCTCTAGAGTTTGATCTTCTTGAGTGGTGTCCCCTGAAATTTTGTTGCCCTGACTGCCGTTCTTCAAAATATATTAGGGTCACCCGTTGGGTTGACTTTTGATCTATCTGGATTAGGTGCTGAGAAGCGCTTTTTAAAGTTGAATGTGGGGCGGAATGCTAGTCCTCTACGATCGTTAAAAGTAGCCAGGGTGGCTCTGGTATTTTCACCGTGGCATGCGACTTCCAATTCAGTCATCTGGTTAAACAGCGTTTTTATTTCGGTTATAAATTCTCCGGTGGTTCGATTACCTTGAGTCGCTCGGCTCAGCCTTGACTGGATTAGTTTAATGGTGTCTTTTGGTCCGTATTTCTCGATGAGGCTTTTCTTAAGCTCGGTAAAGTCCTTAGGGCTGGCATTTCCCAGTTTGGAATGCACTTGGAGTATATTTATGTGAATGTTTATTTCATTGAATGAATGAACAGTATATTTTTAATGGATACAAATTAAACGATTAAATGATATGACGTAGCAAGGGCAAGAATGATATGGAGCCAGGCGTTCGCTGTGAGGTTTCAATTACCGAAACTCGGGATGATAAATGATGACTAGTGCGATCTCTTCACACAATTGCTTCCTTCCTAAAGTTATGGAAACGCTATTATTTCAAGCCTGATATTCACAAAATAAATGGTGGTGTGCTCCTGGGCTCTGTTTTGTCTCCGGCCCTTTTCCTTATATTTTTCAACGACTTATTATCAAAAACTACTAATCAGATAAATTGTTTTGCTGACGACAGTACTCTAAGTTTTCAATGTTCGTTTCCAGATTTTCATCCATGTTCCTCGGATGTGAAACTGCAATTGACAAAATTGTACAATGGAGCATCAGAAATCGCCTACAATTGAATGCTTTAAAAACTCAATATTGTATTTTTGTCCTTAAAGCTTAATATATCATAAATGAATTTACATGAGTGGCACTTGCACCAAAGATACCTAACACCTCTCATTTCTCGGTATGTACATACTTTACTTTCTGTGGAATGACCACTTATTCGCCGATGCCAAGAATGCTGCGAGTTGTTTAAGTTTCCATCAAAGATGCATGCATTTGTTTACTCCGTCTAAATATCTATATTTCCCCGCTCTGTGTAGGTGCTCCTATAACGCACTTGAGTTTTTTATATAACATCAAAAAAAAAAAGATCTTTTAAATTAATAGGTGATAGAAAAAACAATTACCGATTCAATTACATATCTTCAGCATCGCCGTAATGTAAGGTGTCCTTTACTCTTCTATCGCTATTTTTACAAACAGTGCTCCAGTAAAATAGTTGCATTCCTCCCCTCAAACAATTCAACCTTAATACTTGATCTGCTAAGATTGCCCTTCAGTTTACCCTTGAGCTGCTAAAACTTTATGCGATTTTTTAACGCTCCAATGTTTTCATGATGGTAAGCAATTTATTGCATTTGTTCTATTTTTAACAACTTACACGTATCTTTGAAAACTTTACTTATGAATTCGGTACCTTGATCAGACGCTATAGTACCAAGGACTCCGTACTTTAAAATGAAACTTTCTACAAATCCATTTGCTTTAACTTAGTAAAGCTATGGCTTCTGTAATTTTTTAAGTTCACCTTGAAGGGTAAGAATATACTTTAACCCATTTTTGGATTCGTCAAGGGGTCCGTCTTACTTACTTAGGGTTCCCTCCTAATCAAGAAAAAAAAATTCGAAACATGTTTCCGCGGTTGTTGTTATTGTCATTGGTTTTTTCTTGTGTTAAACGTCTTTGTTTCGTTGACATTTTGGACAGTGCTTAACGTTTTCGATCACATAGTTTATGAACTCCTGTTCAAAAAAATTCAATTTCATGTGGTTAAAATTCACAATAAATTAACACATTATTCATACGTGTTTTCTTTATAGAAGCCCAAATCTAGATAGAGTTTCAACTTTAAACGAATTTGATGCCTATTTGAAACTATTTCAAATTCGTGTTGTTCGGCTAAAGAAAAAGAATCACTGTATTTCACGGTACTTCCAAAATTGAGCTCAAGGGTGAACGGGAGAAACATTTAGGGGAAGGAATGCAGCTGGCTACTTCGAGTGAACATTTTTTTTATAAAAGAAACGATATAATAGGAAATTCATGAAAAAGTTGCGTCGGTGTTCTAGAGGGGCAATTGGTTCAGAGAGATTTCTATTTCCTATTAATCTAAACGGTCTTTTTTGTTATCTATCGAGCAGGTGTAGCGATACTTGCGAAGCACCTGCTCAGAGTGTGAGTTATACTCGAGTTTTGGGCGTATAAACGCTTTGTAAATTGTAACCAGATCAGAAGGGGAAAAAACTTCTTGCATCGATGAGAATAGTAGGAGGGCTACAAGTGATCAGACGTGTTTATTTTTTGCTCCGTAAAAATCATTTTAACTTTGATTTTAAATATACCTTGCTACCTATACAAATATTGTAATTTGTCAACATTTCGAAAGTGCATAATAAACAACGATCGAACTAAAAGTTGTATATTTAGCTTTAAAAAAAAGAAAAAAAAGACATAAAATTACAAATTATTAAAAAATATTACTTTCGTGGGACACCTAACAGTAGTGTTTTGTTTTTCTTCTTCCGAAGTGTAACGTGTTAATACAAGTGCCTTTTGATTTTAGGTTTCGATATACCAATGATGGTGGCGATGTTTTTCTTGTCTATTGAAATGTTCCCCTCGATTACAGAGTTCTTTACCACGCAGATAGATGCACCTGTATCTAGTAACCATCATACGGGTTTGTCATTGTTAAGTAGTATTTGTACGTAAATGCCATTTTCTATCCCCGCTGTGTATATGGGGTTTGGCGAGGGAGATTTTAAAGACTCCCCTCCGACGGGTCGGCTCGATTCCCAATGCTCTTACCTTTGGGTAGTTTAGTTGCTGTCTGTATTCCCTGTTATTCCGGGGTTAATATTGCGTTTTCGGACGGCCGTTGTTTGGTTTTGTTTCTATTGGTTTGGCTGGGTTGATGTTTATGTTGATTGTAACTGACTTGGTAACTCTGTCTAAAATTTTATTTGGACTGTGTTGGTAACCTGGGCGCTAATTAGTACTAAATTGGCTATTTTAGGAGCCTGTTCTGTATTGGTTTTGTACATTATTTTGTATAGTTGGGAACCCAATCTGTAATAATTATATGGGTTTGGTTGATTTTGGTAACTTGATTGGTAGTTATTATTATTTATTTATTTACTTCATCCATCAGAGAATTTAATGATAATTATAATTCATAAATATAAACACTCATCCACCAGAGATTAAAAAAGATACTAATTTCCCCTTAAAACAATCCCGGCTTAAAAACATACTTAAATCGAGAACGTTACAAACAGAGTTAGCCTGTCTTAAACAACGGGTTATGGGTTCATTGTAACCATAGTTTACTCTATGAAAAGGAACATCAAATAACAAACGAGAACGAAGTTCACGTTCAGGAGCATACAAATAAACTAAAGAAAGCAAGAAAGGGCAATTAATTTTAAAGTTAATTATATCTCTTATAAGCATAATTTCACAGCTTACTAAATCAATAATTACAAAAACAAATAATTTTTTTATTTTTTTATTATTTTATTTTTTTTTTTAAGAAACAAATTTAACACAGTTTTTATTATATTTAAATGCAACGCGTTTCGGAAGTAAATTCCATCATCAGGCGTAGTCGAAAATTTGGGATGCATTTAAAATAATTATTGATTTAACAAATACACAGTACCCAATAACAGACATCTCGAACTATAAGAAGGCATATCAATATTCCAGTGAATTGCGGTAAATAAAACCTAGCATGGAGCCAGCTTATAGTCAATGTGATTGGAGTAGGTTAATTTCGTATCAAATATAACCCCAAGATCTTTTTTTTACGTTATTCTAGTAAAATGTGCTTCACCTACTCTATAAGGAAACATTATTGGAAATTGATTCCGATGAAAACACATACATTGGCCATTGGCATTTGGATACATTAAGATGAAGGTCGTTGACTACAACCCAATCAAAAAGCTTAAACAGGCTTTCTTCTTGTCTTCTTGTTAAGTAATGCAATCTAGAGTTGATTTGATACTTGAATATAGTTTGATGTGGTCAGCGTACATTAAACATTTTCAATATTTGAATAAATCTAAATGTAACTAAGTCTAAAAATTTAATTGTTGTAGGAGATATAAATATTGATATACTAAATGCATTTGACAGAGAAACAGAAAATTACTTGTTCACTATGGCTTCAAATGGGTTTAAGAGTTTCATAAACGAACCAACCCGTGTGACAGATTTGACAAAGAGCTGTATTGACCATTTTTTTGTGAGATCTAACAAAAATAATAACAATGCGTTTATTGGAAAAGTGTATGATTTAAATCTTACAGACCATAGAATGATTGCCCAAAATTACTTTACGGATTTAAACCGTCTTGAAAACTGTAAGCGCGTATCTTAATCAACAAAACTTTGTGTTGATTTTTCATTACTGAAAGAATGTTTAACATTCGAATTTTGGGAGCCGGTTTATTTAGAAACCAACCCTTCCATTGCTTTTGAAGCTTTTTTAAAAAATGTCCAAACTCATATAAATTCTTGTACACTCCAAACAAAAAAATCGGGTAAAATGATACATCTTAAACCTTGGATGACTAATAATCTTCTAAACAAGATTAGAAAAAAGAAGAAGTTTAGCTTAAAATGCAAAAAACATCTTTATAATATAACACTTAAAAAGCACTACGACATTATGTGCAAAAAAATAAAAAAAGAAATCGAAGATACTCGCAATAACTACTGCTGATTTATTCGCTAGAGCTGAGGGGAATGTGAGAGAAGAATGGAGAGTTATTGATAACATTTTGGGAAAAATTAAAAATCGTGTTGAAATTCAAAACATTGAAAATGATGAAACTATAGAATCTGACACAGGTAGGATTTCAAATAAATTCAACGAGTATTTCACTGAAATATCAGAAAAGTTGAAGCCGATGTTTGAACCATGTATAAACTGTAAATGCTCCATTGATTCAGATATTCTTATCGAAAATATACAACCAAACAGCTTTGTTTTTAATTCAATAACATCGGGAGAAGTATACAAAGTTATTATGTCGCTTAAAAATAAAAATTCTTGCACTAGTGATCGTATATCAAGTGTACTACTGAAAAATATTGCCTTGTATGTCGTGGATGTATTGACCTACTTATTTAACAGTTTTTTTTTTTTTTTTATAATTAACGCGCGCACAAGGGACTATTTGTTTCCCTTTTAATGAAACACACTGCGCGGGCATTAGGAAGATAGGGAGGGGAGAGATAGGAGGTGTCGATTAACATTGGTTTTGAATGTTTGCAAATTGAAATGGCAAGGGAAAATCTCGCCGGGTAAACCATTCCAAAGTCGTGTTGTACGGCTAAAAAAAGAATCCCTATATTTCACGGTACGTCCGAAATTGGGCTCAAGGGTGAACTGATGGGCATTCCTAGCAAGACGAGTAATACGGGCGAAACTTTTAAGGGGAGGAATGCAACTGGCTACCTCGAGTGAACTTTTTTTATAAAAGAAACGATAAAATAAGGAAAGACATGAAACATTGCGTCGGTGTTCGAGAGGGGCAATTGTTTCAGCGGCAGTTCTATTTCCTATCAATCTTAACGCTCGATTTTGTATTCTATCAAGCAGGTGAAGCGATGTTTGTGAAGCACCTGCCCACAGGTGGGAGTTATACTCGAGTTTAGGGCGTATAAACGCTTTATAAATTGTAGCCAGATCAGATGGGGAAAAATACTTCTTACACCGATACATAAAACCTAAGCACTTAGCAGCATTCTTAGCGATTTCAAATATATGGTCGTTCCAACGGAGGTCGTCGTTGACACACATACCGAGTACTGAGAGCTTTTCGGTTTCTTCGATGTAAGTGCCATTCATGGACAATGGCATTGAGGGAATGTTAAGCTTTAACGACAGAAGACAGCATTGAGTTTTCGAAGCATTAAACTCCACACGATTTCTATTACCCCAATTGACAATGCTGTATAAATCGGAGTTTAATGAGCTTGACATACGGCACCGTTGCAATTGTACGTCCGAAGGCGAAGGACGTGAATTATCGAAACGAATATGAAAAGCTGAGGGTAGAGTCGTCAGCAAAACAGTTAAGTGGATTAGAAGTAACAGACAGAAGATCATTTATAAAAATGAGGAAAAGAGTCGGAGATAGAACAGAGCCCTGGGGCACACCAGCATTTATTTTATGGGAATCAGACTTGAATCCGTCCAATACAACTTGTATTGAACGGTCCAGAAGATAGCTTCTAATCCAACGAACAAGAGTATTATCGATCCCAAAAGCACGCATTTTCGAGAAGAGAGCTTCATGCCAAACTCTATCAAATGCCTTGGAGATATCAAGAGCAATAATCTTACTTTCACCAAAGCGATGTAAAGATTTGTTCCACTGTTCGGTGAGATATGCCATCAGATCACTAGTGGAACGGTTGCTGCGGAAGCCATACTGACGGTCATGGAGAAGCTTACGATCTTCAAGATATTCCTTAAGCTGACGGTTAATCAGTGTTTCCATGACCTTAGAAAGAAGGGATGTCAGTGCTATGGGTCGGTAGGAGGAGGGGGAGGATGGGTCACCTTTCTTAGGGACAGGCTGGACAAATGCTGTTTTCCATTTTCTAGGAAAGATTCCAGAAGAGTAATAGCGATGGAAAAGCTTACGCAGTGGCTTTGCCAGTGTGGAAGAACACCTCTTCAGAAGAATCGGGGGTATACCATCCGGGCCAGCGGATTTGTGTATATCGAGATCTTTGAGAACTCTTGCTACTGTACGAGTGCGGAAAAAATCTGTCCCATGGAAAAAAATTTACATTCTCAAGTACAGGAGGGGCAACGTTGCTATGCGGCAGCGTGGAGCTAGCAGCGAAATGGGCGGCGAGCAAGTTTGCCTTCTCTGAAGAGTAAACAATTGGTTTGTTACTGTCGATGAGCGTTGGAACCGAAGATGTTGAGGAGTTTTTAATATTTTTTACAAATGACCAAAAATTTTTACTGCCTTTGGGACACTGCAGAATTTTTTGCCGTAATTTTTGGTCATGCAAAAATTTGGTTCTTTCAATAACGGAGTTGCATGAGTTTCTTGCTTGTTTGTGCTTTTTCCGGTTTTCCTCTGTAGGGTTGGCTTTGTAAGAACGGAAACTTACTTCTTTGAGCCGGATAGCTTCTTTACACTCAGAATTAAACCAAGACTTTTCTTTAGGTTTGATGCTTTTTACTCTGTTAGGAATAAAAGCATGCATCCCTAGAAGAATCACATTTGTGATCATTTCAGCACTGGCATCAATGTCACTATCGAGGAAGCATAGTGACCAGTTAAAGTTTCGGAAAAAATATTCAGGCCGTCCCAGTTGGCTTTCTCGTATTGCCAAACGGTCCTGGTGGGAAGTTTTTCTTTAACTGGATGGGTGGAGGATGAGAAGTAAGAAACAAGTCAAGAGTATGGGCGGCTTGCCCAGCAACATCCGGAATACGCGTTGGCACATCGATCAGTTGGGTAAGGTGATGTAACCCGGCAAAGAGCTCGACATACCTTCCTTCGGGTGTTGTCTGACCAGAATAGCGGAGCCAATTGGAATTGTGTACATTGAAATCGCCCGTAATAACAATTTTAGTGCGAGGACAAAGGGAAACAATTTTCGAGATGGAATCAGACAATGCATCAAACTCGTTACAAGTCGAATTACTGTCAAGATTTGGACTCCTGTAAATAAAACAATAATGAATGACATGCTTGCGGACAGTGAATTTGAGCCACAAGAAGTTAAAGTCCGTGTTGGAACATTGCCCATATTGGGGAAGGCTCTGGCAAGCAATATCATTCCTAACATAGACCACGAGACCATGATGGGAAAAGAGTAATGGCACCAAGCTATACCCATGTAGAGCAAACTCTGATAAATCAGTATTTACTCCAACCTGGGTTTCACTTAATGCCAAAACAGCTGGCCTGTATTGAACAGAGTAGACGTACAGGTGAAAGAAATTCTTTCTTATACCACGAACATTGGAATACACGACACAAAAATCACTTACCATTTCAAAATACTTACACACAAAACACAATTCTGACTAAGTCGAACCATGCAGTGAAAATCCAAATTAATCTAGTGTTGAAATGGGTTGTTTTCCTGATCATCTGAAATGTGCTGAAGTTATTTCTCTCTTTAAAAAAGGAAACAGAAAACTGCTTTCAAATTATATACCAATATCTCTTCTTTCCACGTTTTCTAAGATTTTCGAAAAGTTAATAAAAGTTCGCATATTGTCATTTTTAGATAAATTTAAATTCTTTTGCAACAATCAGTTTGGGTTCAGAGCGGGTATGTCAACAGAGGATGCAATTTTGAGAGTGTGTAGTCAACTTTATGGTAGTTTAAATGGCAATAAATCAACCATAGGTTTGTTTGTTGACATGACGAAAGCTTTTGATATGGTAAACCACGACCTTTTACTTGACAAACTTTATAATGCTGGTTTTCGAGGTAGTTTTTTTAAATTGTTAAAATCGTATCTAAGCAATAGGAAACAAATTGTAAATATAAATGGATATTTAAGTGAACCAAGGGTTTTAAGAAATGGGGTTGGCTTGGTCCATTGTTTTTTCTTGTCTACATAAACCCTATTTTCAAACTTAAGCTAAATGGTAACTCAACAGCATTTGCCGATGATATAGTTTTTACGTATGAATATGGAACGGTATTTGAATGTATAGCCAAGATTGAGGAAGATCTTGAAATCTTAAGGATGTGGTTCACCATGCATAGGTTAATTATCAATGAAAAAACTAAATTAATGTGTTTCAAGATATCTGCCAACAACCTTCATGATTATAACCTATGGTTTCACAACCACGATTGTAAACTGTTTTCTCTACCTATTCATAAGTGTGGTAGAAGTAATTTTTCATCGAACTTACAATGTTCTGAAAATTGTTTCAAAATTGAGTCGGTGCCACATTTTAAGTATTTAGGTGTCTTCATTGATTTTAATTTGAATTGGAAATATCATATTCAAACGATTAAATCTTATATGTTGTTGGTCACAAGAAAACTGCACCTCATTAACCCTAATTAAAAGTTTTAGCTACTATTGACAACAGCCTTGCACATTCAAAACTGCAATACGGTATAACAAGCTGGGGTGGTTCGTATGCCAATTCTTTTGGACCCTTATTAATAGCGCAAAAGCATTTAATACGAATAATTTGCAATAAACATCGGTATTCTGAAACTTTCCCTTTATTTAGAAGATTGCGAATTTTACCAATGAGACATTTTTATGTATTTAAAGTATTAAGAGAGTTTTTCAAGCAAAGTGGAAACATTCCGAGTACAAACTCTCAATTTTATAACCTGCGTTTAAATAATATGAACCTTGTCAACGTACCATATATTTTTAATAAATTACCCTTAACAATAAGGCAAACAGTTTCTTATTCAAATTTCATAAAAAATGTCAAAGACTGGTTATTCACAAATAGCTATGAAAATATTGAATTATTTTTTTTTAGGTTTTTTCTCTATTTTAATCACATAAAATGTATAAAAACAAAAATGTATTATCTACAAATTGTTAAGTTTTATGACAGTATATCTTGCTTTTATTTTTTAATTTACTTTTAATAATAATATATCTTGCTGATCTGTTTTATTTAAATTAATATTGAATTAACACAGGTTGTCACCCCAAAACATATATCAATAAAATGTAAAAATATTGATATGTCATTCACCACTTACTTCTAAAGTAAAAGAATGAACACTATTATTTTTTTCTTTTTAAAAATTGTTAATTAGCTTATATAACTTGAATTGAATAAAAAATAAATATCTGTCTAAAAAAAAAAAAAAACGAGGTTGGTAGTAGTAGACCTCCCATTCACGAATCCATGCTGCAGAGGAGAAATAACTTCTTTCAGAAGAAAGAATAATTAGTTATAAATGATTTATGCAGGAATTTTGCAGATTGGCCGATAGTTACCAACTTCATTCTTACAGCCTGTTTTAAAATTGGATTTATGTTAGATAGTTTCCAACATCAAGGAAAATAACTTCACTAAGAGAACGATTGAAAATGACTGAGAGTGGAGAAGCCAGGGCATTTGCACAGTTCTTTAAAACTCCAGGTTCGTTCAAATTTTTCAATTCCTCTTCAACTTCTTGAAAAGATACACGTAACTCACCAAAGTTCACTGAATTTAAGTGAGATTCAAAGTGAACAGTGTTTGCTGACGTTGGGGATTTATACACTGAACGGAAAAAACTTGCAAAAAGATTACACATTTTGTAAGGATCACTAGATGTTTCACCTTCGAAATGAACTAAGTTTGGAATACCAGTCGAGCTCTTCTTTTCGTTAATGAATTTCCAAAAACATTTACTGTTTCTTTTTAGATTAGATTCCATATTTAAAACATATTGTTTATAAAAGAATTTGTTTTAGAAATCAAATTCCTTTTGTAATCGATGATATCTGTCATAGAGAACTAAATCGTTAATTGAATTCCGAGATAATTTGAAAGCTTTGTTTTTTTTTTGTTATTAATGTTGATTAATTTTTTATTGAACCTTTCAGGTTTTGATGAATTAGTTTTAGAGGTTTTAGGTGTGAATTAATCAATTGCCTCTTTTAATGAATTTGTTAAAAAATTATAAGCAACATGAATTTCGCAATTGTTTAAGTCAGACGGATAACAAGAAGATATAATAAAATTCGATATCTCATAGAAATTACAATTTTTAAAATAATAAGAAAATTTACAATTTTTATATTTTGAATATTCATAAAAAGAAAATTTAGGAGAAAGTGAAACATGATTATCTGTATTATTCAAAGGAGGTGGGTTGGGGCTGTCAATACTCACGCTGAACTCGTTATCAACAAAAACCAGGTCGAGGAATCTGTTCAAACTGTTAGGAAAACGGTTAATTTGAATTAATCCGAATTCAGATAAAGTATCCACAACCACACTTTCACAATCATTGTTGACACTAAATGGAATTAAACAATTTTTATCATCAGGATCTTTTAACCAATTAATATAAGGCAAATTAAAATCACCTATAATAATGATGCTTTGATTATCTTTTATGTCATTTAGAATTTCAGAGCAATTGATATGTATATTATATAATTCAAAGGAGCTTCTTGGTGGTATATAGCTTAAAATTATAAATACATCATGCAAGTTATCAATACTAATTCGAACAATAAGTTGATCTACATCGAATGCAAGATTTAAAGCTTAAGAAAGCAGGTCAATCTCCAAGCATAATAAAGATGAACAGATAGCCAGCAGCACACCTGTGACTTTAACATGCATAGGCCAAACATCGGGATTCATTATCAATTTCAGTTTATCAGTAGGAACACTTAGTTTAAAATTGATAAATGGTAATTTGGATAAGTCGGCATCTTTCTTTGTTAGTCTATAGCATTTGAATAAAGTGGATGGAAGACTAGTCTTATTAAGTGATATGATCATCTATTGTTTGGGATCAGTGTCATTTTTAAGTTTGGATATATGAATCCATTTAATATTTGGCACCACATTGAATTCCGATTCAGAGCCTGTTCCGAAAAAGGCAGTGCGTTTATGAGGCTTACGGTGGTTTTTATTTTTATTGTTTTTTACTCTCTCATTATTCACTGTGGCTGAAGCGCGATTGATTTAATTTTAGTTGATTGTTGTTGTTGCTGGTTAGAACAATTATATTATTTTTTTATTTTTTTATGTCTCGACCTCTAGAGTTTGATCTTCTTGAGTGGTGTCCCCTGAAATTTAGTTGCCCTGACTGCCGTTCTTCAAAATATTTTAGGGTCACCCGTTGGGTTGACTTTTGATCTATCTGGAGTAGGTGCTGAGAAGCGCTTTTTATAGTTGAATGTCGGGCGGAATGCTAGTCCTCTACGATCGTTAGAAGTAGCCAGGGTGGCTCTGGTATTTTCACCGTGGCATGCGACTTCCAACTCAGTCATCTGGTTAAACAGCGTTTCTATTTCGGTTATAAATTCTCTGGTGGGTCGATTACCTTGAGTCGCTCGGCTCAGCCCTGACTGGATTTGTTTGTCTTTTGGTCCGCATTTCTCGTTCAGGCTTTTCTTAAGCTCGGTAAAGTCCTTAGGGCTGGCATTTCCCAGTTTGGAATGCACTTGGAGTATATTTATGTGAATGTTTATTTCATTGAATGAGTGAACAATATATTTTTAATGGATACAAATAAAACGATTAATTGGTATGACGTAGCAAGGGCAAGAATGATATACGAAAATATGGCGCCAGGCGTACGCTGTGAGGTTTCAATTATCGAAACTCGGGATGATAAATGATGACTAGTGCGATCTCTTCACACAATTGCTTCCTTCCTAAAGTTATGGAAACGCTATTATTTCAAGCCTGATATTCACAAAATAAATGGTGGTGTGCTCCTGGGCTCTGTTTTGTCTCCGGCCCTTTTCCTTATATTTTTCAACGACTTATTATCTGAAACTACTAATCAGATAAATTGTTTTGCTGACGACAGTACTCTAAGTTTTCAATGTTCGTTTCCAGATTTTCATCCATGTTCCTCGGATGTGAAACTGCAATTGACAAAATTGTACAATGGGGCATCAGAAATCGCCTACAGTTGAATGCTTTAAAAACTCAATATTGTATTTTTGTCCTTAAAGCTTAATATATCATAAATGAATTTACATGAGTGGCACTTGCACCGAAGATACCTAACACTTCTCATTTCTCGGTATGTACATACACTACTTTCTGTGGAATGACCACTTATTCGCCGATGCCAAGAATGCTGCGAGTTGTATAAGTTTCCATCAAAGATGCATGCATTTGTTTACTCCGTCTAAATATCTATATTTCCCCGCTCTGTGTAGGTGCTCCTATAACGCACTTGAGTTTTTTGTATAACATCAAAAAAAAAGATCTTTTAAATTAATAGGTGATAGAAAAAACAATTACCGATTCAATTACATATCTTCAGAATCGCCGTAATGTAAGGTGTCCTTCACTCTTCTATCGCTATTTTTACAAACAGTGCTCCAGTAAAATAGTTGCATTCCTCCCCTGAAACAATTCAACCTTAATACTTGATCTGCTAAGATTGCCCATCAGTTTACCCTTGAGCTGCTAAAACTTTATGCGATTTTTTAACGCTCCAATGTTTTCATGATGGTAAGCAATTTATTGCATTTGTTCTATTTTTAACAACTTACACGTATCTTTGAAAACTTTACTTATGAATTCGGTACCTTGATCAGACGCTATAGTACCAAGGACTCCGTACTTTAAAATGAAACTTTCTACAAATCCATTTGCTACAGTGTTAAATTCTTAACTTAGTAAAGCTATGGCTTCTGTAATTTTTTAAGTTCACCTTGAAGGGTAAGAATATACTTTAACCCATTTTTGGATTCGTCAAGAGGTCCGTCTTACTTACTTAGGGTTCCCTCCTAATCAAGAAAAAAAATTTCGAAATATGGTTCCGCGGTTGTTGTTATTGTCATTGGTTTTTTCTTGTGTTAAATGTCTTTGTTTCGTTGACATTTTGGACAGTGCTTAACGTTTTCGATCACATAGTTTATGAATTCCTGTTCAAAAGAATTCAATTTCATGTGGCTAAAATTCACAATAAATTAACACATTATTCATACGTGTTTTCTTTATAGAAGGCCAAATTTAGACAGAGTTTCAACTTCAAACGAATTTGATGCCTTGTCTCTTGACTCCATTCAAGGATTTATTTCCCATTACCCTCACACAAAAATCTCTTTTAAGAGCGATTTAAATGTACATAATTCTAGTTTGCTTAGCTTTTCTGGTCAGACAACACCCGATTGAAGGTATGTTGAGATTTTGCTGAGTTAAGTATTTGTTTCTTTTTTATGTGTGTAAGTACATTGCGCCAGCATTAGGATGATAGATAGGGGAAAGACAGAAGTTGTCGATTAACATTGGTTTTGAATGCTCGCCGGGTAAACTATTCCAAATTCGTGTTGTTCGGTTAAAGAAAAAGAATCACTGTATATCACGGTACGTCCAAAATTGAGCTCAAGGGTGAACCTTTTAAGGGAAGAAAGCAACTGGCTTCTTCGAGTGAACATTTTTTTTATAAAAAAAAAGATAAAATAAGGAAATTCATGAAAAATTGCGTCGGTGTGTTTTTTTCTCTGGCACACATTTTTTTAAAAGTATCGTTTTTTGAATCAGCGTGTGAATTACCGGCGAAAACTTGCTTTGGTTTCACCGAAACAGAGAACCAAAAACTGGTCACTCCAACCGGCGTTAAAAAACTAGAGAACAAAACGGCGAACACTCCAAACGGCAAAAAACAAGAGAAGCAAGTAAGACCACAAAGTGGCGCAGACCCCATTGTCTCTGAGAATCAACGTACAACCTCAAATTTTCCTGGCTTCAACAGCTCTGAGAAATTAGGAACCTCACTCTCATCCGAACCCGACAACCAAATCACACAAGCAAAAACAAACAACAACAAACAAAAACGAAAAAAAAATTACAAACCCATCAATTCTAAAAAGTACCATAGTTTCATCTCCAGACATAGACATTATAATTAAGAATCTGACGGAAGATATTGTCTGACAAATTGCAATTCAATTAAGCGATCTTAGAAACGAATTCAACCAGCAATTTGAGCAAATAGAAACAAATCTGTTTTCTCGCGTCAAAGCAACCGCACAACAGATTCAGTCACTTCAAGAGAAAATTGGAATGCTTTCAATTAGACACCATCCACTTCATGAAAGAAGTAGCTGAATTACAAAAAAGATGTGAGACTGCAGAACGGAAGGAAGTTGCAGCTGATGCTTAAATTATATTGTTAACATAATTTGTTTCACCACTGAATGCGCGCCACCTACATTTAAAGCCGCCTTTCGATCAAGACGTGATAATAGACATCCGCATCAACAGCCCAGTCCAATCATACTTTAATTTAATTCAGCACATGAAAGAAATCTCTTTGTAAAATCATACACACGATCAGGTTCTGTATTGACACACATACAGAGTACTGAAAGCTTTTCGGTTTCTTCGATGCAAGTGCCATTCATAGACAATGGCATTTGGGGGTATGTTTAGCTTTAACGACAGAAGACAGCATTGAGTTTTTCAAGCATTAATCTCCACACAATGCTGTGTTGCTGAGATCAATGAGCTTAACATACGGTACCTTTGCAATTGCACATCCAAAAGCGAAGGATGTGAATCATCGAACGAATAAGAAAAGCTGAGGGCAGAGTCGTCAGCAAAACAGTTAAGTGGATTAGAAATAACAGACAGGAGATCATTTATAAAAGTTACCGAAAAAGTTAGAGGCAAAACGGAGCCCTGGGGCAGACCAGCATTTTTTTCAGACTTGAAGCCGTCCAATACAAATTGTATAGAAGGGTAAGATAGCTTCTAATCCAACAAACAACACAACAACACGCATTTTCGATAAGAGAGCTTCATGTCAAACTCTATCAGCACCCTCGAAAATATCAAGCGCAATAATCTCACTTTCACCAAAGCGGTGTAAAGATTTGTTCCACTGTTCTGTGAGCCAAGCCATCTATCATCAGTAGAACGATTACTGCGAAGTCATACTGACGGTCATGAAGAATCTTTCGGCCTTTGAGATATTCATTAAACTGACGGTTAATCAGTATTTCCATGACCTTAGAAAGAAAGGACGTAGTGATATACATCGGTAGGGTGAGGGGAAAATGGGCCACTTTTCTTAGGGACAGGCTGAACAAATGCTGTTTTCCATCTTCTAAAAAAGCTTACGTAGTGGCTTTGCCAGTATGGAAGAACACCTTCAGAACAATTGGGGCATACATCTAACCCAGCAGATATGTGTGTATCGAGATCTTTTGAGAACTCTTGCTACTGCATGAGTGTTACTGTTAGGATACTCTCTAATGAAAATATATCTTCTACCACAAAATACTCCAACTACATGCTACATTTAAAGACCTGCCTCCCTCTCTACTTGTATACCCTCAAACGACACTTCATCTACATCCGAAAGATCACGGAATACCACCCGCAAAGGCTTCCTAATATAGTTGCATCCTATATCGTACAACATAAATCTTAATTTTTTGGTGAGTAATCAAGATTATGCTTGGAACATAACGTGCATTTACACACGTTTCATTTTCTATTCGATGTTCAATCAAATGTTATATTTTCTTTTTTCGGCTGACAGCTAACGCCATTCTCTAATTGTAAACTATGTATGAACTAACATTAACCTTCTCAAGAAATTTCCTTGACGTTTAACAATAAACAGAGAACTACGAGTAGATAGTCGTAGTTTATCAGCTAAACACATTGAAAAAGAAATCAGCTTTCTAGAACTAGAAAGGTGTTTAAACTACCTCATAGGGAAGACCCCAGGCTATGACCGAATTTCATACCCTATGCTTAGAAACACGCCATTTCTACTCAAACAAAGATTCCTGAATCTATACAATAAAATCCTTGAGCAAGAATAATACCACAGACATAGAAAATTGCTAGTGTGATACCTATTTCCAAACCCCAAAAAAAGTTCGACAGACCCCTCGGGATACAGACCAATTGCCTTGCTGCCATGTTCCAGCAAATTACTAGAAAAAAAAATATATCCAAACGTCTTCTTTGGTACATTGAAAAAAAAAACAACTTCATAGGTCCAAGAAAGTCTTTCTTTCTAATATGTCTGCTTATAAGGGCATTTTTGCACCTCTGCAGTGTCTTCCAGACACAGACAATAGAGATGAATCTGAAAGTGCACCTATGCAGAAAAATGAAAATAAAGTGTCACTTCCATCTATAAAACTTCTTCACAAAACATGTGATTATATTCACAATCTGTGCAAAGCTTTAAACGTTAAAGATTACTCTGTGCGGAAAATCTCAATAGGAATTAAAATCTTTTCCGAGTCCCTTGACTCTGAGAACAAAATATGTGCCGAACTTAAAACTAAGCAATGCCAATATTTTACTCATGACTTTAAGAACGAAAAGTCATTCAAGATAGTCTTGTTCGGTTTAGATGAAATAGACAATATTGTGCTTAGAAATGAACTTATCTCACTTGGCTTAAAATGTAAAGAAGTCAAAATAGTTAAAAAGAATTATGAACATTACGTTGATGTTTTTTATATAATTTATTTTGAGAACGGATCAATTAAATTGGCTGATTTACGTAAAAATATTCGAGCCGTTTTTCGTACCCAAGTCAGATGGGAATATCAACGTCGGTTAAAACACAAAATAACACAATGCCACAACTGCCAAATGTTCGGACATGGCGAGAAAAACTGCAGCGTAAATACCTATTGTGCAAATTGTTCTGGAGCTCATAAGACTGCCGATTGTTAATCTGAGGGAATCTTCAAGTGTGCCAACTGCAAAGGCAACCACCGATCTACGGACCATACTTGCTTGAATAGAATCAGGTACCAAGAAATTAGAGAAAAGCTCTCCAAAAATTCAAATTCAACCATGTATTCATTGTCACACCAAAAACCGGTCTCCGTTTTACAATCGAAACCGATAAATCACATGAGCTCTGAAGACTTTCTTTGTCTCCCTAAACGATCTTCCACACATCAACAATCCCCTCCGTCAGCATCAGTGCCGAGGTGGTCAACATTTACTCAAGCTCAATCGAAAACTGCTCAAGCGAAACCTTCGCACTCTACACTTTTCTCTAAAGAGGAGCTTTCATTGACAACTGAGATGATTTCCCAATTGAGTGAATGTAAAACAAAAGCTCAACAATTTAATGTACTAGCGCAGCTTGCTACAAAATATCTATATTCCAATGTCATTTAATGTAAATAATTCCTTAAAGATTTTAACTTGGAATGCCAGGAGCATCCGAAATAAATGTACAGAATTTTTCAGCTTTCTTTGCAATCTGAACGCCGATGTGTGTCTAGTGAGTGAAACATGGCTGAGCAGTGAAATTCGATTTACTGACTCAATCTATATTTGTCATAGATTTGATCGTTTAAATAGAATAGGTGGCGGAGTTGCCATTGTTATAAAAAAGACGATTAAACATAGGCTTTTACCATTAATCAATACAAAAGTAATTGAAGTAATGGGAATTGAGATCTTATTAGAAGATTCTTCAAGTTTAAAAGTATTTTCAGTGTACTTCCCCGGAGGAAATTCAAACAAACAAAAGGCGATATTATTTAAAAGTGATTTAAGGAAGATACTTAACTGTAGTGACCCATTTTTAGTAGGTGTAGACCTAAATTGTAGACATAGAGGGTGGGGATGCCTAAGGGCTAACTCCTGGGGAAATATTCTTTCAGATATCCAAATGAGATATCCAATTAATATTTTATACCCTAATAGCCCAACTTACATTCCTGAATCAACTAGGTCATCTCCTTCAACCTTAGACCTATTTATAACTAATGTCGCAAATATTATATCACAACCTGTAACAACAAATGCGCTCAGTTCAAATCACTTACCTGTCTACTGTGATATTAGTTTAAGACCTACTTTAAATAATATGCAATATTTAGATTTTAAGATGGCAAATTGGCCATTGTTTAGGCAACATATTAAGAAAAAATTTAGAAACATTTGTACCTGTTCCGTTAGAGAATGTAAGAGGGAGAACAAATTGACATTAATTTAATATCTTTCACTTCAAATATTCTAGAAGGAGTTAATCTGTCCGTGCCTTTAAGAAAAAACAACAAACGGTCGATTATACTTCCTCATTACATACTCCAAATGATAAAACAAAGAAACGGGCTAAGAAGACAAGACAATGGCAAAGATTTCGTATTCAAACTATTTATAATGAAATGAAAATTTTAAATAGGTTAATTTCTGATCAAATTGAAGCTTTTCGTAACAAAGAAAAGCCTCGATAAATGTTCTAAACCATTTTGGAACATCGCAAAAATTCTAAAAAAGAAAAATAGGCACGTTCCATATCTGGAAAATGCAGGCACAATCTTTTTTACACCTGACAGTAAATGTGAACTATTGGCTGATACTTTCTTGACACAATTGTTTATGAGGATGTGGAATATTTTATAGCTAGTCTCAAAAACAATAAATCTCCAGGAGTTGACAAAATAAACAACCAGATTCTAAAACAATTACCCAAAAATGGTTTCAAGTATCTGACATACATATTCAATGCTTGTTTAAAGATACAGTACTTTCCTGACGATTGGAAAGTTGCTAAGGTTATACCCTTTCTTAAATTAGGGAAAAGTACAAATAATGCCCAGAGTTACAGGCCGATTAGCCTTCTGAACAGTTGCAGTAAAATTTTTGAAAAAATTATAAAAATAAAATTACAGGATTTCATATCGATCCAAAATATTTTGCCATTGGAACAATTTGGTTTCAGGAAAGATCATTCAACCTCACATCAAGTCCTTAGGATTTGTAACCATATTAAAAGTTGTTTATCTTCAAAGGAGTCCACTGGGCAAGTACTACTTGATATTGAGAAAGCCTTTGATTCAGTGTGGCATGATGGGCTCATCTATAAGCTTATCAAATTTAGATTCCCTCCTTATCTCATTAAACTGATTCAAAGTTTCTTAACAAATAGATACTTTATGGTCTATTTAAGCAATGACTTTTCAACAAGAAGATCAGTTCCAGCTGGTGTTCCCCAAGGATCGGTTCTTGCTCCCCTGTTATATAATTTGTTCACTGCCGATCTTCCTGATATACCAGATTGTGAATTGGCCATGTATGCAGATGACACTGCAATTTTTTCATCACATGGACTAGGTGGTGTCATAGAAATTAAACTATAGAGAGCGCTTAATATCATTTTTGAATATTATAAATATTGGAAAATTAAAATTAACGCTGACAAAACCCAATCTATCTTTTTCACGAGAAAAAGAAAAAATTGTAGTAACTTTAGACAAAACTCTGACTTTTAGAAATCACATTTTAAACATTAACACGAAAATAAAGATTGCTACTAAAATGCTTTATCCCCTAATAAATCGAAAATCATTACTTAATAATGAAAACAAAATTATCATATTTAAAGTAATATTTCAAGCCATGATACTGTACGCGTCAGCAGTATGGGGTTCTTGTGCTCAGATGCACATAAAAAAACTACAAATTTCGCAAAACAAAGTATTAAAAATGATTTTAAATCTTCCGTGGTTTTATTCTACTCTCGAGCTTCATTAAAAAGCTGATGTACTTCCCATTGCAAAAAAAGTTGAAATTCTTAATGAAAAATTCTTTGAAAAATGTAATTTATCTGAAAATCCTTTAATAAGGTCTCTTTGTTTATAAATTATTGAAATGTACGTAATGTATGTTAATTTATTTAAATTATTTACTTTGTCTGTAACTATTAATATTGTTTATATTTATATTCATGCATCTATTTATTTATTAACTTACTTATTTGTTTATATTTTGTTTCTTATTTTTGTTCCGATTTATTTATTTGTTTATTGGTTTATTTATTTTTGCTTTATTTATTTATTTATGTAATTATTTGTTACATGTTCATCTGTTTTCTTTCTTTTTTCTAAATATTTGTTATTTATATAATAATCTGTTTATTTATTTATTTATTTATTTATTCTTATAGTTATTAATTTATTTACTTAAGAATTGAATTTAATTTCTCTCTGTAAATCCTGTGATATTAGTATATAAGCTTCTTAACTATTATTATTATTTTTTTTCTTCTATTCTTACATGGAGGTTTTTACTAATAGTTTTCCTTCAAATAAATTTAATTTTTTGTTCATATTCTGCAAATTCATTTATAATATTTTTTTCAGTAGTAAGATACAAATTATCAAATCTCTGTACAAGCTGTGCTAAAAACACAATATGTAAACCTACAAAATTGTATTATCTATTAAATAAAATATCTATCTATCTATCTAATAGTAAAATTAAACCACACCTTATATGCGGATGGTTCAATTCTTTTATCTAAATAAAGCGACAATAGTCGTACTAAAGAATTTGTCGAAAATACACTTGCAATGAGTCTAAATGATTGGTGCACATACTCAGGGTCTATTACCTCACCTGCTAAAAGTAAACTACTACATATTTGTAAAAAATTAAACTGCAATACTTAAATCATTAATTTACTTAGTTATCAAATTTCAAACGTAAATACCTTATATATTTAAGGCATAATTTTTGATAAAAGTTTTAGCTTTAAGGATCATTGTAAAATGCGCAAAATCGACATTACAAATCATCAAACCATCCCAGCACTCAGCAATCAGAAGCAGTTTGAAAGCTTTTGCTAATACACCTACAAGAAACATCCTCACTGAACCTGGCCTTCCGTCCATTGAGCATCGCCGAGGCCTCCTAACAAAACTTTTCCAGTCCTACAAATCACCTATAATTAAAAATACGAAGAAAAATATACTACGAAAAAACGCCAAAATATCCCTCCACCATGTATATTGCCCTTAAAGATTCTAGAAACATAGGCATTCTTCGAATAATCAATACCAGACGCTCAGTAACACTAAACTATCGAAATTCAAAAAAGGATCCACAAACAATGAAACCTACTCACAACTTTTTAAAGAAACTATACTGAATAATCAGGGTGGGCCAAAAGAAGTCATCCATCCGATGTTGTTTGGCTCTCTTTTTTTCTAAATGAAAATGATTTTAGAAACATAAGCATTCTTCGAATAATCAATACCAGACGCTCAGTAACACCAAAATATCGAAATTCAAAAAAGGATCCACAAACAATGAAACCTACTCACAACTTTTCAAAGAAGCTTTAGCTAAAAGAAACCAAAATATTAATTTAATAAATATTTTATTTGAAGTGATCGGTATCAAAGGTAATTAACTACTGCTCTCTTTACATAAATTGTATAGTGCTTTTATATCCCTCAAATAAGTACAAGGCACGAAAAAACATAACGGCAGGAACTGTGATGCTGACTATGAACTCGTAGTAAATGGTTTGCGTGGTGTGATTTGCTTGTAAATAAAATGTACATAGTTGATATGGTATGACTTTGTATTTTTCCAAAATTGCAGTGTTGCCGTCGTTATCGTTATTTGCACTGCTACACTACTCCCCCTCTAGTCTATCGGCTCGAGTTCTATATGGCCTTGGAACTGGGGATTTTAATGTAGAGGCCGGCATGATGGTATCTTCTTCTGCTGTGATGAAGGCTGCCTTCAGGCGATTGATGGACACCTTTTGCACAGTTCCATTGAAGTTAACCTTGAAATATTTTGGGTAACGTCGTTCAACTTTGAATAGTCCGTTGTAAGGTGGCTGACGCACTGCATCTACCCGGACAAAAACGTAAGTGCACTTGGCCAAATCAGTTTGAACGAAAAATGTTTTTGATGATCCGTGGTGAGCGTTGTCCCCAAGTTGAAATTTTCTTAGGGAAAGGGACAGCTTGCGGACGAAGTCATTATCGTTAATATTTTCCTGTCGAGAAGTAAAAAATTGACCAGGTATTTTTAGTGTCTTACCATACAACACCTCGGCAGGTGTTGCATTAAAATCTTCTTTGCATGCTACTCGTAGGCCGAGCATTATCAAAGGGAGATCTTCCGACCACTTAGCTGTCATCTTTGCTTTGAATGCCGATTTAAGAGGACGATACCAACGTTCTATGATCCCATTTGCCTGAGGGTGGTAATTGGTTGTTCGATAAACGCCTAGGATGTTGTTGAGTCGTTGAAATAATGTTGATTCAAATTGCCGCCCTCTGTCTGACGTGATATGGGATGGGACACCAAAACGTGATATCCTGCCTGCTGCAAAAGCTTTTGCTACGCTCTCTGCGGATATGTCTCTGATAGGGATTGTCTTCGGCCACCAAGTTGCTCTATCAATGATGGTAAGCAAGTATGTGGAACCATTTGAAGGTGGCAAAGGACCTACCAGATCAGCTTGCTCGTGTACCCAAATGTGCCAAACCATGGATTTTTTCTTAAACAGCTTTTCGAAAAGATTTAGTAACGAAAGGTCTGAAGTACGTACCTGACACCTCACAAATAATGTTATTTGATGATATTGCATCTTTGACGGCTTTTAACATAAGTGAAGTGTTATTGACGCTAAGCAACGCTTGCAGCTCCGGTCGGTTTTCTGATCTGCTTCTAGTTGGTCGAAGTCAATGTTACTTTAAGTTTCCACGGCTGCAATCCTTGACAGCATGTTTTCTTTGCCAGCGACGCGACGTGGCGTATGTCGGTTGGAAACTAGCCGATGTAATCCAGCATCCGTGCGATTCTGGGCGAGGTTTTATCTGCTTTTTGTAGAAAAGCAAAAATTAATGGCTTGTGGTCGGTGTATATTGCGAAGTCCCTTCCTTCTATCAGATGACGGAAGTATTTTATGGCTTCGTAAATAGCCAATAATTCGCGATCGTATGTGGAGTGTTTTTTCCGTGCTAGAGAAAATTTCTTCGAAAAGAAAGATAGAGGCTTTGTTACTCTGTCTATCGTTTGTTGCAATACAGTACCAATAGCAAAATCTGATGCGTCTACAGCTATTGAAATTTTGGAATCCCTCACCGGATGAGCTAGCATTGTTGCTTTTCAAAATGCTGATTTGTACTCATCAAAAGCGGATTCGGCATCAGATGTGCATGCGGTTTTTCGGTTGTCGTTCTTAACATTACCTTTTTTAAAACTTGTAGGCGCTCTTGAATGGCAATGGCGTTTGGGATGAATCTCCTGTAAAAGTTGATCATGGCTAAAAATCGTCGTAAGTCTTTGGCAACTTCTGGCCTCTGAAATTCGTGTATTGCTGCTACTTTGCTTGGCAAAGGCGTGATTCCATCAAGAAGAACCAAATGGCCCAGAAACCCGACTTCGGATTTGCCGAACACGCACTTAGACAGATTGATGGCCAAACCGTTGTCTTGAAGCCGTTTAAATATAACCCGTAAGTGATATTCGTGCTCAGAAGCCACTAGTATATCGTCAATATAGGCAACCGCAAAATCTAGACCTCGGAGTACTTCATCGATCAGCCTTTGGAACGTCTGTGCTGCATTTTGAAGGCCGTATGTCATAAACATGAATTCATATAAGCAAAAGGGTGTTATAATTGCCCTTTTTGGGAATATCACTCGGCTCAACTGGGACTTGATTATAGGCCTTCCTCCAGTAAATTGGGCTAAAAATTCTTCGGCCGTGCACTATATGGGTGAAATCCTGAATATGAGGCACCGGATATTTGTCTGGTACCACTGATAAATTGTAAAAACTGAGAAAATCCGCCCCAATTATTGAAACTTTAATGTCTGCTATGGTAAAATTCCAAGAATACTTTCGTCGAAGACCAAGCGATAAAGCAAGTCGTTCTTGCCCATAGGTGTTGATCTGTGATCCGTTAGCATCATAAAGTTTAATTTTTTTCCTGTTTTTGTCATAGCCACGTCGGTGATGCCCCGTTGGTGGAATTATTGAGACGTCTGCGCGGCATTTCGTTGGTTGCTCCGTAAACTTTTTATGATACCAACATACCTGATTTGAATTAATAGGTTGTTGTCGAATTTTGGTACGTGAAGGTGTACGATCACGACGATTGCGTTGTTATATTATCCGCAAACGTTTATAAATTTCATCGATTTGGGTAGATAATTTTTGATCGAAGATTCGTATTTGCGAAAATGAGAGGATCTTCCAATAGGGTGATTTCTTACTGCCCACCTTGTAGAACAAACTCATGAGACATTCTGCACACAGATGGATCCAAATCAGAAAATGGTACATATCTTTCAGTTGTTTCAGAGACGGGCGACGTTTTATGCAACATGAGACTGCCAAATTATTTTTCAATATACTCATCAGAAGCGCATGCAATCCTTAAAGCAACGAAAATAGCAAACGCTAAATCTAAAAACGTCGTGATTTGCTCAGACAGCTTTACTTTGAATGCAATCGGGAACCACCAAAATCCGTGACAACATCTTTAAAAACAAAAACAAGTTCAAGCTCCTCTGGTCACGCAGGCATCACATGGATTTTTTTTGCCGACAGTGCAGCGGGAATCGCCTCTGTACAAACATATACAACTCAACTTCCGGCTTCTAAAGGAAATTTCCTACAAGTAATTAATACTTACTGAGAAAACAAGAGGACGAAAGAGTTGGAAACCTAAAACCACCACTATTCGACGATTTACCCAAGAGGTAAATTTCAGCCACAAATCATGGCAACCAGCGCTCATAAGTTTGTATTATAATATAAATTAATTTATGTTGTAATAAATAATAATACAAAATCGTCATTATTTTGCATACCAAGTTAATATAATCGGTAT
Source organism: Platycheirus rosarum (assembly GCA_963971375.1). Taxonomy (NCBI): domain Eukaryota; kingdom Metazoa; phylum Arthropoda; class Insecta; order Diptera; family Syrphidae; genus Platycheirus; species Platycheirus rosarum. The sequence goes on from OZ020507.1 coordinate 128,341,206, forward strand.
TGATGTTTTTGAAAAGATAATTTAAATTGAGGTTCGATAGTTTTATGCAGGTTCATGATTGATTGCCTGACTTGGGCATGTTTTTATAGAAATGGTTGTAATTTTTACGTTTTCAGTTTTTAAGTAGAACATTCGAAACGGCTTTATTATTATGTTAGGTGAAAGATTTAAGTAGTTCGTTTATGGCTTATTTGCCTTCCGCGTCCGCTGCTTCGCTGCCATTGATGCAACGTGGCCTTAAATCCAAACTATTTTTAAGGTTTCAGAGTTTTAGGTGAAATACTTACGTATTTTTTCAAATACTTTTTTGAGATGTTCCTTATGGCAGAAGGTGTTGAAAAAGATGATCGTTTACTTTTGCTGAGAGTTTATGTTTGTTATCGCTTTGTATGTTGCAAATGCATAAGCAGTGATTTGGTAAAAATCCTTTAGAAATAGTGGAACCATTCTCATCAATAACATTGCTTTGGAAGCACCTTTAAATATTAGTTATTTGTAGCTATCTGAAATGCCAAGAAAAGGAGACCTGTAAATGTTACCAGTGGTTGAGGTTTTTGGATAGCTGGAAAGGCCGGTATTTGTTGTGTAGTTTGGAAGGCTTCCAGGGTGGTTGACTAATTCTTGTGTGATATTGAAAGGAGATTGGTACGTTTAAATCCTTTTCAAACGTGATTATCGGGCATAATGTCGACTGCTTTCTATTGTATCATTTCCCATTATTTTTTTTTACTTCAGGATGGATGGGTATTTTTTTGTAAAGAGTATATTTTTGTGGTTATTTAAGATGTAAGAAAATCGATCTTGTCCATTAAATGGGGTTCAGCTTTTATTAGTATGTTTGCAATTGATATTGAACGTATGGCACTCATACAATTTCTATCATGCCGGTGTTGTGATGTTTTGGAAACTTACCATTTATTGGCAAAACGCAGTTTTATTGATAATATTATTCAGTTGGTTAAATTTATGAGGGAATTAATGTTGACAAAACTATTTTTTAACATGCATTTTTAATTTATTGACCCTACTAGTTGAAGCTATATTTATATAAATACAATGGTTCTTAAAGTTAAATTTAAAATCAAATATAGTGTCAAGAAATTTCAAAGTTTCTATTTATTTTATAAAGAAGTTATTGAAGCTGACTTATAAGTTTTGTACAATAGTGTTTTTTACATATATGAATTGATTCAAATTTTTGATTTTTTTCTTATAATAATTACGCTCGAAAGTGATTGTTTTTTCACTCTTAAAATTTTAAAACACCGTGCGAGCATTAGGTCAATACGGAAGGATGTAAAAGGGACTTGTCGATGCACATTAGTTTTGAAATTCTGCATATCAAAATGGAAAGAAATAACCGAGCCAGACAAAGCGTTCCACATTCGTGTGGTTCGACTAAAGAAAGAATCTCTGTACTTAAAACTACGTCCTGAGTTGGACTCGAGGGTAAACTGGCGGGCATCCTTCGCAAAGCGAATATTACGGTTGAATCGTTTCAGGATAAGAATAAAGCTGTCTATTTTGCTAGAGCATTGATTATAAAAATAACAATAAAATAACGATAGGCAAGAAGTATTACGTCTGTGTCCAAGAAATGTCAATGTTTCATGATATTTTTTAAGTTTTGACCAAGTTGATTATTATGTGGACGTTGGAGAATTTCTCATCGGCCGATGAGAATCACTCCAAAAATTCTACAACGCCCACACTTCTAAACATTTCGCAAAATTCTTGGTGACGTCAAATATGTGGTCATTCTACAGAATGTGATGTGTTCTGTAATGCAAATACAAAGAACTAAGAGGTTATCAGTTTCGTCGGAAATGCAGGCTAGTGGCATGTCGCTTCAACGACGAAGACAACATTGAATTTTTAAGGCATTAAGTTCTTCACGATTCCTTACTCCCCATTTTACAATGCTGTCAAGATCTGAATTAATTGAATTTATAAGCTGCCGTTGCAGTTCCACATGCGAAGAAGATGAACGTGAATCTGTAAACGAATATGAAATGAAAAGCTGAGAGTACTGTCGAGAACAATTTATTGGAGTAGTTCTTTCTAGTAATAAATCGTTGATATTTACTTACTTACTTTACTTAGGTGGCGCTCCAGTTGGGGGCGAACCTAGGCCTCAACCAACATGCCTCTCCAGCTAGCTCGGTCTTTGGCTAGCTGCCTGTAGTCACCTAAAGGTAATAACGAATCCAACGAAAAGATTCATCGAATCCACGCATTCTTGATAAATGGCCTTAATGCCAAACATGTATTAAATGTCTTAGAAAAACCTTACTTTTACCAAACGATGAAGAAATTGACTCCAGTTTTCGAAATATAAGAATATAGGACAAGCAAAAGTGAAAACAAGTTTACAGTTTGAAAGTTGGTCGGTGACTGTTTTTCACAATAAAAATCTTTGTACATTTCACCTTTATTTAAATTACACTATCGTCGTTGTATTTACGTTTTTGGGCCACAATTGACCCATCTCATTTGCGCTTTAATATTGAACAATACGCTAAATGTTTAATTAAAAAAAAAAATCTGTGTTAAAAATAACACTGCCACATTTTCTAAATGAAACATATCATTTTGAGTTAAACTTAGTTATTAATATTATTTTTCTAGATGGCCCGCATTTTGAATAACATTCCAATATGGGAAGAAAAAGTGGAGAAATGTGCAGACCTGCTACATGCCGAAATTGGTCGCCCAATAGAATTGGTGAGTAGTTATCATACGTTTGACCTTAAATCGTGTATAGAAATCAACTAAATTCCTATTAAAGATTAAGAAATTACTGAGACCTTATTAAACGAACAGTTTTTACTTTGTCTCTTAGTAAAAAATTAATTTTTCTAAAAATAAGAAGTGTTTAACAAAATTTTAAAAAGTGTAAAGGCTTCCCTTTTCAATTTTTCAAAGTATTTTTGAAAAGCAAAAGCTGACAAATAAACAGAATTTGAATTCGCTTTTTTTGTGTGTTCTTGTTTTTGTTATACATTAATGATTTAAATTTAGCTGTTAGGTACTTCTAATTATGTATGTTTGCGGATGATGCCCTTCTCTTTATATCAGGAAAGGATATTAAAGATTGCAAAGAAAAAAAAATATTGGCTTACAATCAAAAAGTGAATGGCTAGTAGTTAATAAACTCAAGTTAAATATAAAGAAAACAGAGAACATGTGTATCTATAGTATGGACGATAATGTTGTGCAAATTAGTGGAGAAAGTATTGGGCGTGTGAATAAATTCGAGTATTAAGTGATTGGCATCGAAATAAATTTAAAAGCTAACACGGATTTTTTTTGTAAAAAAACTGTCAAACAATTATATTTTCTAGGATGAATTAAAAAAAGTATCGATTGAATATATTGATAGCGCTAGCCTTTTTGATTGTAGTTCTATTTGTGAAATTAGCTTTAGGTCAATAAAACAAATTAAATCTTGTCACGACGTTCGTTCATGTTTATGAACATCATCAGGTGTCAATGAATCTAAATTTAACATTGACAATTGGTTACAAATGTTAACATATACATCAAACAACAATAAATTACTTACACTTGTTACATTTATATAGTAAATAAAAAAAATTAAAAAGCAACAATAATATGAGTAGATTAAACTATAAATCCACAACGCGAGGGCAAAATACAATAAATAGGATAATAATTAATATAATAACATAATATAAAAAAAACTTTATTCAAAATGGCTTTTTAGCCAAATCAACTGCTCTTTAACTCTAAAACAAAAATATATGTAATACAAAGACTTTAAAATTTAAATGAAGATGATAATAATAAGGAAAAAGAAAGGAGGCTTACTTACTTACTTAGGTGGCGCTACAGTTCGGGATGAACCTGGGTCTCAACCAACATGCCTCTCCAGCTAGCTCGGTCCTTGGCGAGCTGCCTCCAATTTTGCACTCCACCTAAGGCGAGGTCTTCCTTGAATGCGTCTACCCTCTGAGATGGAATCGAAGATCCTGCGAGCCGGAGCTTTGTTGTCCATTCGCTTTACATGACCTAGCGATCTTAAACGTGATATGGGTATTTTTTTGACCATGTCAATGTCGCTGTAGAGCTCGTATAGTTCTTGGTTGAACCTTCTCCTCCAAAGCCCGTTAACGCAGATAGGGCCAAAAATCCTCCGAAGAATTTAACGCTAAGGATATCTTCATCCGCTTTAGATAGAGTCCACGCCTCGGCGCCATAAAGCAGGACTGGGATGATAAGGGTCTTATACAGAGTCTCCTTTGTCTTTCGAGAGAGGGCTTTGCTACTCAATTGCCTTTCTAGCCCATAGAAACAGCGATTGGCAAGAGTAATTCTTCGCTTTATTTCTGACGAGATGTTGTCAGATGTTATAGCGGATCCGAGGTACACAAAGTCCCTAACTACCTCAAAGTTGTACTTGACTATTGTGGTGTTTTGTCCGATCCGCCAGTGTTTTGTGTCCCTTTTTGTGGACAGCAGGTACTTCGTTTTGGCCTCATTGAATGCTAATCCCAATAAGGTTTCAGGCGTTCACATAGTACTGCAGATATGATCTCTTATTCAGGAGACTTATTCCTCTATAGTTGGCAGTTTAGAGGGTCCCCTTTCTTGTGGATCGGGCAAACGATGCTGGGGTTCCATTCATCAGGCATACTTTCTGACCAAACTTTAGAGATGAGTTGGTGTATGCACTCCACCAGGTCATCTCCGGCCGCTTTAAAAAGTTCGACGGGTAGTCCGTCGGGGCCAGCAGCTTTGTTGTTTTTTTTTAGTTAGATGGGGAAAGGAGGCGGGGCATAATAAACTCCATTTGAATTCGCATTTTAATAACGAGGAAAAATGGTTTCGTTATTAAACCAATGTAATTTACATAAAGCTGTTGCAAGCTGTTAAACACAAATTCCTTTGATTGTTGAATTGTAGGTAATTACCAATTTATGACAAATCAAATTTAATGGTTGTTTTTATTACTCCAAAATAGATGTCGAAATCGAAGTTAATTCTTACCTCTAGTAGGTCACTGTTATATATTTCTTCTACAAAAAATCATTAAAAGAGTATATTATAGCTGCTATTTTGTATACGCTATTGACGTATATAAGCGCAGTGGTCCTGTTGGTATCCCACCATTGTTTTTAAAAATAACTTCCGAAATTATTGCTAAGCCCTTGGTTGAACTCTTTAATCCATCACTTTCTTGTGGGGTTTTCCCTATTATGTGGCGAAATTCTTTTCTGACACCCATATTTATTGTAATTTTGTCAGCTATACCCAAGTTTTTTTTTGAAAAAATCGTCCCTGACAAGTTAAGCTCACTACTTAAAATGATCATTAATGAGCATCAACATGTCTTCTATAAAAATAGAATGTGATGTCATTTTCCGTAATATTTTTGTAACATATGGGGTACCTCAAGGGAGTTATCCTATTCTTACTATTTATTAATGACTTGCCCTTATTATTGACAGGGTGCAGATATCTTTTATATGCTGATGACCTGAAATTGTTCTGTAATGTTTTTAAGGAAAAAAAGTACAATATATTTTGACTAAACCATTGATGGACAACAGTTAATTAGAAATGACATTATAAAAGACTTAGGAGTTATAATTGACAAAAAACTAACGTTTAAACAACATATTGACAAAATATACTCTAAAAGTATGTGTATGCCTGGCTTCGTTAAAAGAAGATCGACAAAATTTAATGATCCTTAAATCTCAAAATCGATTTATTGCTCCCTGTTACGTTCATTGTTAGAGTATTTTAGTGTTATTTGGTCCCCGTTTTATGATGTAGATGCTAAGAAACTTGAATTGAAGAGGATTTGCATGAAACTGATACTTTTGTGCTTCCCCGTTACTCCCATCGTCTTAAGCTCAATAATATGTGTAGTCTTACTAAATGAAAACATTGATTCAGTCTCTTTGTGTTTCAAAATCGCTATTAATTAAAATGTTCGGACTCTAAGACATACTAAGTATTTAATGGAGAAAAATTCAAAGGCTAATTATTCTTTTCATGAAACTTTTAACAGGTGCTCAAGAACTTTTAACAAATACTATGACATATTTAAAACTAATATAAGCAGGAACTGTTTTACAAAGAAAATAATTGCTAGAATGATGCCTGAGGACTCTTCATGACTTTTCTCTTACATTTCTATGTATTTAAAATTAAAATTAAATTTAAATGTTTTATTTTTTATTCAAATATTTATTTATGTTAAATTCTTATATAGTTTTAATTTTTGTTTTTTTTTTGACAAAAACAAAAAAATAAAAAAATATTATGCATTCCTGCATACTAAACAAATCGGATAACAATCAAGCATAACAATAAGATGATACAGAAAAATATTAAGTTAGTGTACAAATTCTGTCTGTGTATCCGTCTGTACGGATGTGTTTTGAAGTAGTGCAAAGATCTTCCCTTGAGTATTTTTTTGTCTTATTCAAAACATTAAAGCTGTCGTTTACCTCTATAAGCATGAACGCTATATCATAACACGAGCAGAGAAGGCAGTAAGATTAACTCTGAATAATGTCATTATCAAAAAAGTCGTAGTAGAGTTCATTGTTAATGTTTACCTGTACACAAAAGGATCTATGGGTTAGAAAATTTTTGATTAATCTTATCAAGTGTTCAGGTAGTCCTAGACTTGACAGTTTTAATATTAGTCCTTTTATCCAAACTGTGTCAAGGCTTTTTCCAACTCCAGTAAACAGGCGACTTTTGTCTCTTTCTTGTTGAGTCCGTGTGTCACATCGGAGTGCAGTCCAAGGAGCGGACGGATGGTGGAGTGTCGTGCTCGGAAACCATACTGACATTCAGGTATGAATTCCCTTTCCCTGAAGAAATGATGAAGCTTTCTCAGGATAAGTCCCTCCAGGATTTTGCTGACACAGCATAGAAGCGAAATCGGCCGATATCCCTCGACACTAGTCCTGTTGGTTTTCTTCGGAACGGGCACCACTTTTGCCGTTTTCCATGTTTCGGGGAAGTAGCTGTAGGATGGCGAGATTTGGTAGCTTTTTAAGCACACAGTTAGAAATCACATCATTTCCTGCTGACTTCTTCCTCGGTGGATTATGTCAGTTACTTCCTTGATGGAAGTAAAAGCATCTCCAGTTGGTCGGAGTGCAGGATTGTCCTCATTAAAGTTGGTGACTGAAGTATTAGATCCTGCAACTTCTTCAAACTTGTTTTCAACTTCTTCGATGAATTCAGGAAGGTGATTGGGCGGGTAATCCTTGAAGGTCTCTTCAAAATGCTTAGCGAGAGCTTCTGCTTTTTCGGTTGGTGTTATTGCAGAATGTTGCCCGTGCATTATTATATCTGGCATCGAGATATTTTTCCCAACGATCTGGTTTTTTTGAAGGCATCGGGTCCCGGTGTAATGTTCGCAAGTCTTTTCCTGAATTCATTCTCCTGGTGATGTTTCACTGCCTGGTTGAACATGGTGTTGGTGCATTGGAGTTCGCAGTATATGCGTCTATTTTCGTTCTCTCTGTTGAACACCCTGTGGTATATCCGTTGAAGAGATGTGTATTGATTAGCAACGCTGTTGATGATGTGGAGATCGTGATGTTGAGTTGCACTTGATGTATACTGAGATTAGCAGAAGCGTCTCAGACTCGGTCAGTTTTGTGACGACTGTCGTTGTTTCCATGAATCTAAGTCCAGTTATACTTTTCTTTTCGCTCCTTTGTCCTCTCTGGAGGATGTGTAATGGCCTGGCTTAAAGTTGTTCTTCGCTGTGATGTTGGCTTCCTATAAGAAAATAATGTCTGTTTTTTTTTATTTTAAAAAACATAGATAGAGAACTTCGTTTAGATGTGGAATAAATAGAATTAACGTTGTATGTTATAATTGAAAGTTGGGTCTTTATGTACATAATTTGAATATAAGTTGACCCAATATATTTCTCTTATCCTTATCATCCAGAGTACCGTAGTTGCTTGGAATTATCTATTTTGCCTTCTGGAGAAGGGAGAAGAGATCTGCTCCAAACAGTCTTTCGGTATCCTCGAAGATGTTGAATGACGTTGATCCTTTCGGTATCTGATTGCTTGTTGATTGATGGTCTTTGATGATGATTTGCTTTTGATGCCGTTGGCTTCTGTAAGGCTTGTGTTGGGAGTTGTGATGAGGGCTTTTTTCCAGGCTTAAGCTGGTTTCGTAGGTATTGATCCAACGGATTTGGGGGCTGGCCCGACTGCTGCTGCTATATTGGCGTCACGAAAGACCGATGAAAATAGTTCTTGTTGCTGATTGGACTGCAAAAGCGTGTTTCTCTTGTTTTTGGGCTGCAGATTTTACCTTCTTGGCAAGTTTCTTCTTTCTCATTGGGCATCCATTGTAGCTTGCTGGGTGCCCTGTCTGCTGGCAGTTTACACAGTAAACTTTGTCGTCCGTTATGCCATTGCTTGTTCTTGTGGCCTGGCAAATGGTAATCTTTGCACTTGACGCACCTGTACTTCATTCCACAGTTGCTAGCTACATGACCGAATTTTTGGCAATTCTTGCACTGAGAGATGCTGGTACTTTTGAATTTCTCCCAGTAAACCTTTTGGTTCATAAGGAGAGTTTTACTATATATGGAAGGGATATCCGCTGTCTTGTCGACTTCAACCACGAAGCTGTTGCATTTTTTTATTGACTTATATGGGCATACTGCTAAAGCAGAAATTCCTTCGTTATATAGTTCTTCTTTGACTTCACTGGCATCGTGGCTATAATATATACCTTTAAGAATTAGCAGCTTCTTTTTGTCTTCTTTGGCCGTGTAGGTATTAAACTCCGTGCTTCCGTCTGTCAGCATTTTACGAATTTTTTGATGGTCATCCTTCGTCTTTGTTGTGATGTCAGATTTGTTCATATTAATGTTATGAATCCTAAAAGCAACTCCTTGTTATTTTTGGACTTGTTAGTTGTATCTACGTTGAGTCCAAGACATACATATCTATGCACATACCAGAAATTCCTTCCCGTGAATCTTCATGCCTGCCTTCATCTGGCTCTTCAAGGATTCATAGGCCTTTTTCACATCACTTTTCCTTTTCTCGGATTTACCCATAATGGGATTTCCAGGAAATTATTGATTATTTAGTATTTTACTGTTAATTGTTTTTTTTATTACACTTACACCGAATTTAATTACACGACTTATTTCAAGAAAAACTACTCGCGCACATTAATCCGGATTAAAAGGTTAATTACTTTTTACTTAGGGTACAAAGCAGGTATGGGTCCGTTTTTATGGTGGGTAGAAACTTAATTATTTAAAATTATTTTCGTCCGCTCGTTGTGTGTGCGGTATGACTGCACGATGCTGACTGTGAAAAAATTAAAAGAACACGCTTATAAAAAGGGTCAAATTCATTGAACTTGTCCGGTCTGTATCATTGATAACAGCTACCTTGTTTACGGAAACAAGACGTACCAAAAACGAGATGGTATGCCTATGGGAAATCCAGCTTCCCCAATAATAGCGGATATTGTTTTGGAAGAACTTCTAAACAAATCCCTCGCCAAACTTAAAAAAAAACCAAAAAATACTTACGAAAAATGGGGAACGCATCTTTGCCATTATCAAAAAAACCGACATTGACGTATCTCTGAATGCCCCCAATAACTTAAAAATGGATTGGTTTCAAAAACGTACGTCCTCAGGTAGACTAATAAACTACCATTCACAACATGCCAATAGCACCTTCATCAACACAGCCAACAACGTCCTTTCGCTTAGTGATCGAGAATTCATTAAGAAAAACAAAATTAAAATAAAAGACATTCTACAAAAAAACTCTTTTCCGGAAAATGTGAATATCTCATAAGTCAAACAACACGAAGCAAAATAACAGCAGCAGCAACAACAACAACAACAACAACAACAACAACAACAACAACAACAACAACAACAACAACAACAACAACAACAACAACAACAACAACAACAACAACAACAACAACAACAACAACAACAACAACAACAACAACAACAACAACAACAACAACAACAACAACAACAACAACAACAACAACAAC